>JAVDBV010085627.1:0-12263 GCA_032619315.1 Piper longum | reverse complement strand
TATATATATATATATATATATATATATATATATATATATATATATCAATCTTAATCTCTACCAACCAATTGATTCTAATTACTCTTAAAAAGTTTCTCAAAGTTTCAAATATTTTAAAATTTCCCCTAATTAACTCAAGTCCGGCCACAGGTGTCTAGATCTGGCTAGCTTAGGCCCAAACCTGCCTAGCAGCCAGATGAGGCTATGGGTGGTTGGATCAAGCCAAGGTTAGTTAGACTAGTTAGACATGACTGTCATCTGGCCAGGTTGACCAGATCTGGTCAGGGGCAACAAGGTTGGCCAGAACCAACAGCCAACATGCTGCTGATACCGTCGAGTAAGAGAGGGTGATTGGAGGATGATTATTTTTTTTAAAGATTAATTTGGGCATGCTTATAATTGGACAGCTTGAATTTGATAAAGATGAACTATGGTCAGATTTGGCTGGTTGAGGCCAACTAGATCCAGCTATCATGAACTGAATCCAGTTGCACTTCGTCGGCTGAGGTAGCCTTTTTTATTAATATTTTAAATAAAATATCTAGACTATTTTATGATTAAATGATCCATACCAATCTCGTAGGAAACCTTTTCACACATGCACACATATGAAAATCATAAGCTGTGATCCTTTTTTTCATTTATGAATATTGGGAACTTGCATTATTATCCTCCATTTTTTTTCTAAGAAAGTTTGTAGGTACCTTAATTTCTCTCTTAAGAGTCTCCTTTAACTTTTACATTCATTCACCATATGCGAATACACAAAACTAGTAGTTACTTGAGATTCATACCCTATAGAAATTTAACTGTCCATAATTTCCGATAATAGACATTGCAAGTGATCATATAGTATTATATTCTCTAAACCTTGTGGATATGTAGCCGTTTAGTGATAAATGTTTTTGAAATTGTAATAATTATATTAAAATTCAAGCTCAAAAGCATATGTTTAGAATTAGAGAAACCTTACCATATAATATTATACCTAAGTGGCGATAACATATAATCATATAAAAAATTATGTAATGACCTTGGATTGAAGCCCAAGAAATTTGTTATTGATAAAAAGAATGTAATACACAATTGTAGTTAGGACTTGTTTGCAAGTATTGTAGGTTTCGAGGAAGGTAGTATGTCATGGGTAGATAAGCATATGAAGAATCGAACAATCCATATGTTCATTAGCGCAGAAATCAGGAGTTTAATTATGGAATTTCATAAAACTTTTTTTATGGTGTTATTACGAAATTCCATCGCACAAATAGTATATGGTTGCTCATGCAATATAGTGAAGAAAATGTAATTGTAATACCAAATATATTTTTCTTCTAGGAAAATTTGAGAAAAATAAGAAAAAAATTTCATAAACAATGAAGGAAGATTTTCTTCTGTATATTAATTTGATTAAATTGAGTGCACTCCAAATTAAGCAGTGTTAACACACAAGAATTTCACGAGGAATGTGTGACATACTAACTACATTATGTACAGATTTTACATTAAGGAAAACTTGCATGAGGAACAATATGATGTTATATATTTAGGCCCATGTTAATGTATGATATCTTTTGCATTTAGTATTTAAGCCTTAAAGGTTTAATTCTAATTTTAAATTGGGGTAAAATTAGAATTTGGTTATCAGGAAACTGGTGACTTGGGAGGAAACAAGTTAAACATCCCTATTTTAAAAATTCATATCTCCTCAAGTTTACATTCAACAATTCTGAAATTTTAGCAACAAAAATTAGACATCGAAAGATTAGAACGCAAAAAAAAAATCACTCGAATTGGATGTGTACACCTTGAGTTATGATTATTTAAATCCAGTATTACAAACAAAAAATGTATAGGGGGAATAATTAAGTTTCCAAATTAGTTAAGATTCTAAATATAGACTCGGGATTGGATGAGAATGCGAGGAAACCTATAAATATCAATATCATGCTTTTATTGAAGCCCTTATGAGTAAGCTTTGACTCCTTTACGTTCCTATCTCTCTCCCTCTTCCTTGATTCGTCTTGGTGGTGATTTTTGCAATAAAAATCTCTCCATTAACGTGTTGTCTATGAAGAAAACGGATCTTCCTCTTCTAGTCTACAAGTTCTCTTCAAGGTTTTGGATCTCTCGAAGGATACTAATTCAAACCCTAACTTATTTACAATTATAAATCATACATACATGTGCTAGGGAGCATGTGTAACTACTAATTATGGGAGGGAGTTAATTGAGATAAAAAATCAAACTAATTAGATTCTCAAAAAAATTGATCAATGATAGACAAATAATAGTGAAAATCTTAAATAATTAAAACATTAAGGGAATTAAAACTTAGCACATCAAATTCGAATTGATTCAATTTACAAGCTTAGGTGAACAAGTCAAACCAAACTATTTTTTGATCTAATTACAACTTGCTTAAAATAACCCTACCAATCAAGCCTACATCAATTAAAGACTGAAGCCTTGATAAATAAATCAAATCATGCAAAAGTCTTAAGTTGTGCTTTGTACCAAGAAGCTTATTCCTTAACCAGCTCTCCTTAGAATCAAGGAAGCTACACCTTCACTGGCTCTCCTTAAAACTAAGGAACTTACACCTCGCACACTCTTTCCTAGAGCCAAGGAGAAATCCACCACCATACCTTGGAGGCAAGTAACCAAACATGCACCTTTCTTTAACACCAAAACCTATATGCTTTGCTAACATTCCTAACAAATTAAGAGTTTACAATGAGTAGCTCAACACATGATAAGCAATAACCTTACCAAGCCTTTAGCACACATGCCTTGAGCTAATACGACCCTCGTAGATATCAAACTGAAGTAGAAACAGGAATACAAGTAACAGGATATGCCAATCCAATGCTCCTAGCTTGTATTCTCTCAATAGTTGCTCAAAATGCACTCTCAAAAGTCCTATTTACAGCCCAAGGTTTCATCTCTAAGAATAGCAGTCGTTGTGCCTTTAAATTTACCACATCATCCTTTCAATTGGTTAATTTAAAGCTGGGCCTTGATTGGACACTGATCTATCTACCGATCATCTTCTGAACATCGTTTGCCTGCCGTTCGTTTTGCCAATCTCTTGTCGAAAGCAAGGATGCAATTGAGATTGTACCTCTAATCATGTTGATCCACAATTAGCTGCCGATCAATTTGCTGAAATTTTACCAAACTCCACCAAGTTGATTCTCTGCTCAATCGACTACTGATCGATCTACGAATCGTTCGCTGAACAACTTGCCATGGATTTCCAAATTTTCAAATGCCATAACTTTTTATAAGAAACTCTGATTTGAGTGGTTATTAAAGTATTTAAAGCTCCTAATGTTTTTTATCATTCATGACAAGTTCCATAATCAAACTCCATTTAGGTTAAGAGTTATGCCCTTTCGAATTGAGGAGTTTGCATGAGTATAGTTTGAAATTCATATTTGAATTTTGAATTAATTAGTTTTAATTCAGACAAAGCAGGAAATAAAATTTGTAGCCCTTGAAATAAATTTTCCATCTAAATCATTGTTTTACTTTGGAAGTTATGATTGATTTATGTCAACAATAAAACTATACAGTTCCATATCGGAATCCTCGCCAACTTTGACTTATAATTCTCTATTCAAACCCATAACAAAATCAAGATCCTTAGAACAATAAGTGATAAACCTTTTGCATGCATTAATTAATCCAAATAAGATGTACAATCTATGCACATCAACTAAGTAGAGAAAAGGAATAAACTTTATTACATTGCAAGATTAAGATCTATTGCAAACCCTGGACAATGAATTTGCCCATTAAAAGATATAAAGAACACTATAAAATTCATTGCAAATAATAAAAAATACATTAAAGAAATTGAAGAAAAAGTAGAAAAGAACAATAAAAACTTTTGTGGAAGTTCTCTTTCTTCAACTTCAATCTCCTCTGCTTTCCAATGCTCCAAAGAAGTTTTTCACTCACCCAAAAAAAATAAGGTCGTACATTAGCAAGTATTTTTTGTTAGGCCTAATGGGCTTCTAAAAGGGACTTGTAATAAGTGTTATGAGTCTTTTTTAATATAAAACTAATTTAAAAATAAGGTTTTTCCATTAATTTATATATCACCAACATCATCTACGATCGATGTAGGATAAATTTAGCAACTTCCCTTCACACATCGGAGATTCCCAAAATTATCATCACGTGGCAAGCTCCCATAAAATCATCAGGCGGTACCCACGAAGAAAACTATCTACAATCAACATAGGTAAACACCGAAGTTTATATAGCTCTGATACTAATGTTAGGCTCAATATGCTTTCTAAAAGGGACTTGCAATTAGTGTCACAGACCACTTTTTTAATCCAAAAGCTAGTTTAAGAACTAAGACTTTTTATTATCCTATGTATTACCAACATCATCAATAACTAAAGTGTGACAAACCTAACATTTTTACCTCCATTCGTGATGACTCGGGTGGGCCCAGCAAAATTATTTGACATAAATTGGGAGTATGAAATCCCCCCCTGCACTAGGGTGAGAAAAGTCCCTGAAATCCCTACAAATAAGTTGCAGACGAGCTGGGGCTTCTAATTCACGCTAGGGAGTACCCATGCACGTAACTCAAGTTCAAACGACCATAAGTTCATAACTTAAGTTACCAACATGCAAATGACACTGTTCTTAATATTTATTATAAAGCTTACGACGTCTACATGTCCTCAAAGTTTCGATTTCTAACGTATTATATTCTTCGAGATATTAATTTTTAAGTTCAAAGACATAGAAACATACACTTGAAACCCAACAATGCACCAACATCTTGTTTTCTTCTTACGTCTCTTGATTTGGTCATATACTATTCATCGTTTCACCTCAAACATAAACTTCTACATGAAAAACAAAAGTCTATAAAATAAAAGTCGACCTAAATTCAACATATTTGATGGGTTTTCTTTTATTATACCAAAATCATAAAAAATACGTAAGAAATAATCTATTTAAAATTTTACCGTAACAAAAGTTTTTATCAAAAACAAAGAATTGGAAAATTCTTCTCTAAAGAAATTTTAACCCTTATTTTTATGTCATCATAACTTTTTTTTTGTAAGTTATATAAAAAAAATTCATACACTAAGGTGGTTTTCAAATCATACAAAAGAAATGCAAAATTTAGAGATAAAAATTTTTCTTATGTTTGGCTGTCTAGAAATTTAATCAAAAGAAATTATATTTTCAGTTAAAGTAAGTCTATATAAAAATTTTACATAGTAATTTTTCTTATAAAAACAAAAAAAAATTAAAATGTTGAGAGACACATATACAAAAGAATATATTTCATTTTTATTTTATTTTCTTATTATCTAAACATGTAAGGGAAATCTTTAAAATTTTTATGTCATTTCATTGTATTTTTATTTCCTTGGAAATTATTTTTATTTATATAATTTTCAGGTCAACCAAATGGAAATTAAGGGTTAGTTTGTGTAATACCCGACAAGTTTTGTGTTTATAGAGTATTCGACTTATTGGATACGTCAACTTCAAATATTTATATCTCTTAGATTTGGCACCAAAAAATTGTGAAATTTTAGGAAAAGAAAGTAAATGTTTTAAGTCTCTAATGCAAAACGTCAATCAGAGTTTTGCACACATAGTTGTGATTTTTGCAAATCAATGGTTAAAAAAGAAAAATCCAAAACGAGGTACATGGACAAGGAATTTCTTGTGGGCAACTGTCTTGATAGAATTCATGGTCCATTGAAAATACTAAGATAATATGGTATAGAGAAGATATTTTCTTGGACGAAGTAAGATGTTAAAGAATCCGTTCAGAATGGTTTGATCGGTCTAAATAAGGAAAAAATCTAATAGGTAAATAGATGAGGGGAAAAGCTATGGTAAAAAAGATGGACGTGGTGACATGTGAACTGAGTCCATATCACCTACAAGGAGTATGTTATGATAGGATAAGTATTAATGCGAGGCAAAGTGTTTAATGTTAACCAATAGGTTAATCTAAATGGAGCCAAACATGTTCAAGGTAGTTTTGTACCTAAATTGTGCTTGGGAATCAATTTTGCTCAAGGACACCGTCTATTTTTGTAATAGAGGAGGTGTTTTAGATTGTGTAGATTTTATTAGGAGTGTTAGTTTCTTAGACGGTCAAATTCTAAGTAAACGGGTAAAAGTTCCATAATATTTTATTCTATGCAGGTAAGAAAGTGGGTAATTGGAAATAAGACCGGTAAAATGTATATAAGGACTTTGAGAGATGATCTCCCCCTCCTTCTTTTGCAACAAGCCGACCCACTCCCCTTTTTGCTGCAATGTCAAGCCTCTCCCTTCCCCCTTCCTTGGTTCCTTTGTTGACAAAGTGCCTCCCAACCCTTATTCCTTCGAGACTTGGCAAGTTTGGATCTGAGTTCTAGGGAAAGTCAATGAGATTAAAGGTAAGTAATTGAAACCTAGATCTTAATTTCATGTAGATCATGCACACATGCCATGAATTATCATGTTATATAGTTTTTTATATTGAATTATGTATAAACTACTTGCAAGTTCATGTTTCCATTCAAGTTTCAAGGAAGAATTACATAGAATTGTTATGAAAACTAAGAACTCAATCTATGAATATTTATGATTGAATTTTCATGACAATATTATTTTCGATGAATCGATATGGTCGGTTATCAAGTAGACCGGACAAGGTTCAACGTAAAGCCAACCCTAGCCTTAGATAAGACGAACCCAGACTAAAGGCCAAACTCTGGCATTAGGAAAGACGAACCCAACCTAGGAAAAACCTATACATGAATAGATGTGAGAGTTTAATAAAGGAACTTGTTGAACCTAGGGAATACCTATACATGAATATATCTGAGAATTTAATTGAGGGTCTCGTTGAACCTACAAAATACCTATACATGAATAGATGTGTGAATTTAATTGAGGAACACATTGAAGCATATATATATATATATAGGAGGAGGGGGTCATGGAATGGGGGGGGAAGAAAAAGGAAAAGGAAGAGAAAAATTTTCCCATAGCAGTCCACTCCTCCTTGCCTCCTCTCCTGTGCCTTTCCATTGTTGTGTAAGTATTTCGTACCTCTTCTTAGTTCTTTTACATTAGAACTCTTACATGCATGGTTGCAATGCATAAATTCTTTGGAAACACCTTGTTGAGTTACTGGATCACTAGCACCTTATGTATGGGGTTCTTGTCGGCTTTTTGTTATAAATTGCAATAGTTCAAAAAACCCTATCTTTGTTAGCCGTACAGTCCATAATCAAATATCGGACATGTCACAATGGAACTGCCAGTCCATAATCAAATATCGGACATGTCAGAATGAAACTTACAGTCCATAATCAAATATCGGACATGTCAGAATGGAACTAACAGTCTATAATCAAATATCGGACATGTTAGAATGGAACTGATAGTCTATAATTATATATCGGACATGTCAAAATGGAACTGACAGTCCATAATCAAATATCGGACATGTCACAATGAAACTAACAGTCCATAATCAAATATCGGACATGTTGAATGGAACTGACAGTCTATAATCAAATATCGAACATGTCAGAATGGAACTGATAGTCTATAATTATATATCGGACATGTCAAAATGGAACTGACAGTCCATAATCAAATATCGGACATGTCAGAATGAAATTGACAGTCCATAATCAAATATCGGACATGTTGAATGGAATTGACAGTCTATAATCAAATATCGGACATGTCAAAATGGAACTAACAGTTTATAATCAAATATCAAACATGTTAGAATGAACCAAATAGCCAATACAGAGGTACGGTGGAATGGACCCATCGGCTCAACCTAATACAGGGTACGGTGGAATGGACCCATCGGCCAATAGGGGGTACAGTGGAATGGACCCATCGGCTCAACCTAATACATAGGTACGATGGAATGGAGCCATCGGCCAATAAGGGGGCACGGTGGACTGACCCATCGACCCAATATTTTATAATGGCACGGTGGACTGATCCATCGGCCAATAGAACTACATCGAGCTTGATCACGACATGGGTATGTAGGCAAATCAAAATTGTTTGATTTCAGCTCATCTAAGGTAGAATAAAAGTATAATAGGATAGTCAGGTTAGGAGAAGGGGTAATAAATGAGACTTCTTTTTATTTTGCTTTGAGTTATAAATGTGGCTATGGGAAGTGGTCTAAGACTGTGGGAACTATTATTTTATAGCTTATTTAAAATACTCGGCATTTAGTAGTTGTTTAAGTAACACGTAGCCATCTAGGTCCACAAAAATATAGCGAAAAATGGCGGGTCGTTACAGACAAGGCCTAGGTTTAGCAATAAAGCAATATTCTTTTTAAGTCAAAGCAATGGCGGGGTCTAGACTTAACAAAGTCATGTTATTCATATGTTGAGTCAAACCAATGGCGGGGCCAAGACTTTACAATATGTTTTATGATTATCAAGTTCAAGTAAATGTGTAACGCCCCGATTCAAATTGATAAATTTTGGGATACAAATTTATAACCTATTAAAATGGAGAATAGATACAAGGACCTAACAATTGAAGGCATCAAAAGACGGAACCCAATGGAATCTAATATGTAGACAACACCCAAAATGCATACAAGAGACCTAGGACTTGGCTCATGCAATTAGGATATCCTATATGAGTCAAATTTACAAAGGTGACTAAGTTTCTAGAGAAAATCCTTTAGAGTCTCACTTGTAAATAAAATGATGAAAAAATTTACACAACCTGTATAATTATCATTTGTAGTTTGAGAACATCTCATAATACCACTTGACATTCACAAAAGCATTTTCAAGGCATTATGCCACATTTCGAGGCCATTCACATTATATTTATTGCAGATTTCATATTTCATGAGGCTGTCGACTTGCTCAGTCTTCAAATGGGCCCTTCTTCTGCTCCTATAGCCCATGTTCCTTCTCCGTTTCATGTATTTGCACAAGTAGCATGGTTTTGTGTACCTGAATTATTTGACCATCAGTTTTAGGACTCCAGGGCTTGGAGAAACTTGTACAAAATAAGTTAGACCTACAACCCTTGAGTGTTCTATCTGCAAAATAGATAAAATACGGTTAGGTAAACAAAAGCTAGCAGTTGAAATGATATCATATCACGAGGAGCAAGCTGGCATAGGTCTCAACACAAGTCTCAAGGGCACACAGTCACAACATCATCCCATGATCCATAGTCTCAAGACATCCACATAAGCATGCCATACAAATCTAAAAATAATAGAAGTCCCCAAGGGACACAATGCAAACACCGCCAAAAGCCCACAACACCAAAAAGTCAGCCCAGCATCCACCTCATGATTAGCTTAGTTACACCGACCAACTCCAAGCCTACTCACCTATGTAAATATAAGAAAATGTGTCTACAACATGTACCACTGAATCCTAAATAACTAGTAAGGAAAATCTCAATATTGACAAATGGATAAAATAGTTATCTATGAGAAACTAAAATGAAACAACAATTTCTTCACAATACACTAATCATAAGCAAGTGGTCAGTGAGGCCTAATCATAATGATAATCACTGGTAACCGTAAACATGGACTGGATAAAGGCTTACGGTAACATGCATGTAATTTGGCCAATAGGGCACAAGTGATAATCATTGCAGTACTGCACAGTTAAATATACTCGACAGAGACATACACATGCTAAAAAATATATATTCCTAGCAGGTAGTAAGATTATATCATATATATGATCGTCAATCGAGCAGTAGAGGTGGGTACTGATTGAGCCCCTTGGTGACATTACACATCCCATCCACCTCACATGCAAGTCATGATCCAAAAGTATAATACATGTATAAAGGCCTAGTCATGGACAATTCAAATAGAATTAAGGTGTGACTTTGAGCTCATTCTTATAGCTTTGAGATCTGAGGTTCATGTTTGCATTCTGGACTTTTTTGCAAAGAGAGTTGGGCACAAAGACCAGGTTTAGTAGAGCATATCACCCTCAGACAGATGGCTAGTCAAAGTGGACGATTCAAATCCTTGTGGATTTTCTCAAATCATGGGTCCTAGATTTGGTAGTTCATGGGATGAGCGTCTTCCGTTGGTAGAGTTTGCCAACAACAACAGTTATTAGGAGAGCATAGGTATGGCAGACCATGCAAATTCACCACGTGTTGGCTTGAGGTTGGTCAACCTTTGGTAGTTGGTCCAGAGATGTTATAGGATTCTCAAAGAATCATTGAGACCATCCATCAGTGGTTGAAGGCAACACAAGATAGACAATGCTCGTTTGTAGATCAAAGGTGCCGTGAGGTTAGTTCGCTCCCAAAATTCTCAATCTCCTGAAAGTATCCTAACCAAAGGAAATGTTAGATTCAGGAAGCGAGGCAAGCTGAACCCGAGATATGTTGATCTATTTGAGGTGCTTGAGCAAGTAGGAAAGGTGGCCTACAACCTTGCCCTTCCACCCACTTCGTACGCAGTGTACCATATGTTTATTGTTTCTCTGCTAAAGAGGTATACACTCAATCAATCCCATGTGATGTTGTACGAGGAGTTGGAGTTCCGTCCCAACCTGTCCTATGAGGAGGAGGCTGCATGGATCTTAGATTGTTGTTCAAAGACCCTTCATCAAAAGGAGGTACCTTTGGTCAAGGTTTTTGTGGTCCAGGTGCAACATTGACGAGGCAACTTGGGAGCCCTTCCTGATCGCTCAAGCACTCTCTGTAGCTTATGTGGCTTGATAATTTGATCTTTTCACATTCCAATTAAGGTAGTCAAGACAGAAGTCTTCCTGATCGGAATGAAATGGGCTAATTTCAACAATCAATCCACAATCATCCACACTATATCAAGCTGGCGACATGTAGGTAGTAGACTCATGACAAAATCACAAGTGATACAATCTCACTTCCACTCAGGAAGCGGCAACGACTAAAGCATCGCTTCAGGTCTCATGTGCTAGACCTTCAACTACTGATAGACAAGACATCTTGACACCACATCAAGCATGTCTTTGTTCGGCTTAGGCCACTAGTACAATCCACAAACATCATGATATATCTTCATAGATCTTGGGTGGACCGTGAATTTGTTGGATACCTAAGTACGCTGGCAACTTTGGCACGTGTACAACCGGCCTCTCATCCACATAAACCCATTAGCACCTCTAGTTAAACTAGTGTGCCCTCTCTTTACCATCCAATTGCTCATCCTTATCCTATGGCTACTTGATCCGGTCTAACACTATCGATTGATTGATAATCTTGCCATTACTGCCACCAACTCTCTATCAGATACATCGGCCCTTTATTCACTCTATTGAATGCCCATCGTTGTCAATCTGGAATCACATGACACTTGTCTTTGACTCATGGTATTAGTCACAACATTTGCCTTACCCGAGTAGTAGGCAATCTCAATGTCATAGTCAACTAGGAACTCAAGACAGTGCATGTGTCTCTTATTGAGCTCATTTTGTGTGAAGATATGCTTCAAGATCTTATGATCAGTGTAGAGCTGAAAGTATACTCCATATAGGTAGTGGCACCAAATTCGGAGAGCAAACACCACATCTACCAACTACAAATCATATGTCGGATAATGCTACTCATGAGCCGGTCCTTCAATATCTCAAAGCTATGCTCGTAGGTGTTAAGTTCGATATCGGGCGTATTGCTATATACCACGAAATCATCATGGCCCTCTAGAATGCTCAAGATGGGAGTGAAGTGAGCCATTCTTTCAATGTCTCAAAGCTATGTTGGCAGGTGATAGTCCATACAAAGCGTTCCTCCTTTCTAGTCAGTCATGTGAGAGGGGTTGCTATCGAGGAGAATCCCTGTATGAACAATCGGTAGTAACCTTCAAGACCCAAGAAGCCTTAAATCTCTCAAGCCAACTTCAGTCTCTCCCATCTGAGAACTATCTCAACCTTGGCTGGATCTATTAATATACTTGCCGGTGACACCACATGGAAAAGGAATACTACCTCAGATAGCCAAAACTCACTTTTGTATAGCTTGTCATATAGCCCGTGCTCTCATAGAATCTGCAATGCTATCCACAAGTGTACCTCATGCTCCTCTCAAAACCTCTTGTAGATCAGAATGTCGTCATGAAAATAATCACAAAATGTTCTAGTTAAGGCCTAAACACTTGGTTCATGAAAGTCAAATGGCATGACAAGGAACAAATAATTATCGTATCTCATCGTAAAGATTGTCTTCTGTACATCTTCCTCTCAAATACTTACCTGATC
>JAVDBV010085623.1:0-10796 GCA_032619315.1 Piper longum | reverse complement strand
CTGAGGGCTCGGCCAGGTAGGGGGGGCGACCTGACACGGACGGGTTAAGGAGGAGGCGGCGGTAGCAGCAGGGGCGGGTCACGTGACTGCGAGCGACAACCGATGGCGGCGGTAGGGAGGAGGGGTAGGAGGATGAATTTTTTTTTTTAAGATGAGAAGATCTGGACCGTCTTATGATCGGACGGTCCAAATAGGGAGCGATCCCATGAAAACCCAAACCCATATATATATATATATATATATATATGAATGTTCGTAAATATATATAACCTTAAAAGAAGCAGTACATAAAACACTTTTTTGGCTGATTCGAAAGAGCGCACGCCGAGATAAATGTTTACCCTCCATAAGGACCACTGCACCAAAGTATATTATTAGGTCCGAAGTACTATTGCACCTAGGCACTTATGTGTGTGTGTGGCGATTATGTAGTTTGCTGCTCCACTTAGAAAAGCTTCTTGTGCTGTGCCGGCCATTACGACGAGGACCGTTTCTGCCAGGCCACGGTTGAGGCTTCTTTGCACCGCCGCCAATCGGTCTCTGAGCAACGACGGCGACAGTGAGCCCCAGATGGTGCCAGCGCCGGTGAGATGCGGCACCCTTTCTTTCTGTTTTCCGGCGCCGACGAGCTACCACCGGCCAATTTGACTAGCTAGACGTCTTCTCCTCACCTAGATCTATATTTTGAGACCACCCACGACCACAACCATAACGGTGATCGCCGGCGATTACAAGGGTGACCCAGATTTATTATTTTCAAAAAAAAAATCTAAACCTCCCCCCGACAGACACCGAGCAGCATGTCGGCCGCAAGTGGGCATGTCGAAGTGGAGTGGGGATGGGTGGCGGTCAGCGACGTCCTTGATCCCAGAAGGTCTCCCTTGGTGAGGGAAGCTGTGTGGGTGGTCGGATCGGCCGGTGGTGGCTCACCGGCACCGAAAAATGGCCCGAACGGGCATGAGGGTTAGCTCTCCCGTGCCAATTTGATATTAGTTATTTTTCGGACCAGTAACACTCGTTACTTACGGTTTTTCTTATATATATGTAGGTAAAGATCGTGATAATTGAAAGCTATCGGGACTGCAAAGGAGCAACACAGAACCGCGCACACATGTACCTGCCATGAATGAGCCATAACAGAAAAAATTTCGATATTTTAGATGGCAAGCACCCGTAGACAGTCAAGCCGATCTGCGCAGTCAGATTCGAACATAGAGAATAGCCGAGTTATTGATATATAGAAACAATATATAGCTATATATATTGATCGATGATTATGGGCTAGCTTTCTTTTTCTTAGTCAAAAGAAACACGACGTCTTACCTCCTACCGCAGTCAAGCGGTACACCATTCAATCATAAGTCTTCGCTCCAAGTTGTTCTCATGCCGAAAAAAATGATTGCAATTTGAAACTAGCATGGCATTATTTATTCCACTCACCTCATGGCCTCACAAACATTCGTAGTGTTCCCATTCACGCTAGGATGTCGATGGTTACCAGTCCTGATCTTTTCAGGAATACGTGATGGTATCTGCTATATTCTAATTAATTAATGTTGCATTCTTAGACAACGACGGCGAAGCAATAGCTCCCGAAGCTCTACGCAAGCACGTCTAACATTCATACTCCCGTTGGGTGTTGAGAATAGCTCTACACAAGCACGTCTAATATCCATACTAGTGGTGATGAGTGAAGAAGTCTGGCTGCCGGTTGGCTGGAAAATGGCCACGGTGAATTACTGGCGGCGAATGTGGCCATCGCAAGGGTCAGTACTAGTCTCAAATTATCGGCTTCAACAAAAGGAGTCTATTTGGGTGGTTGACCTCACCGGTTGTGTGTCTCGCTGGCTCCGAAAAAAGCTTTGAAAAGGGCAGCAGCGGGAAACCGACCACCAAAAATGCTCTGCAGATAGAGAACGTGTTGTGCCAGCATTGGTGGTAGAGCTTGGTCAGTAGCCGGCTACTAGGCGGTCATGGTGGTACCAGTCCGTTGGCCAGATACAGGCTAGAAATCGACGATAGCAAGCCGAAGTAGCATCAATGCTAAGGGTGAAAAATATTCTGAAAAAATGGGAGGAATCTCTTGAAATTGGTTGGCCAATGCTAGGGCTGTTGTGGACCATCCAGATCTTGTCACGTGGCATGATCTAAAAGCATGGCAACGTGTGGGCCTAGTGGGGTCCACCTGAGGTATATATATATAGAAAACTGAGATCGAAACCAATAAAAGTTGAAATTGACTCAAGGCCTAAAATTGGCCTATGAATGTAAATCGAAGCATGAAAGCTAAATGTGTCTCAATACTATGAACTCAATCATGCAAAATTCCACAAGTAAAATTGGGCTTAAAGGGTCTATTCGGTAAGCCGAAATCCCTAAGATGTATAGAAATAAAATATCCTTAAAATCTCAAATGGATACTAAACACAGCAAAAACCAAATCTAATTATAAAACCCTGGCTAATACATAAAAAAAATCTGTGTACCTCATGTATACACAAAAACTCATGCTCTGTTTTAACATAACTAAAATTATCATATGTAACATAATTATACGGTCATTTGAGCCTCATACTCATTATCTGAAAATTGATCTAACTCGAACTGACTCAAGACTAGCTCGAACTAGGCAAAACTATAAGCGGGTAAAATACTAACCTTGAACTGTGGTGGTTTTATAAAAGAAAAACTTTAATAATTAAATATTTTAAAATTAAGGTTGAGGTTGAGATGAGTTTTATAATTATATGTAAAGTGACTAAATAAAATCGGTTAAATCAGTAAACCGATTATGGTAGAGCCTTTTATTATTAGTATTTATATTTGAAGTCAGTTTGGTTATATTAATCGAATTTTTACTATTTCTGTATATAGTTAAAAATAAAAATTTCACTATTTGTGTTCTATTTAATTTGTATTGGTTGGTAAATCAGTAAATTCTGTAACCATTTACAATCGTAGTCCATATAGTATAAATGGATTAACTTAATATTTCTCCCGATATAAATTGTCAATGGGATTTGAAGTTTTATCTTTTGGTTTAGATATCTCTATTTGGAACACACTCCAATTATGAATAATCTCAAACTGTAATTGGAAGAGTCAATCAAATTGGGAAGACCCATATCTTATGAGGAGAGGCTCTCCCTCTTCAAAGAGAGAGAAGGAGAGTCTCACTCCAAAACCTCACAGTGAAACTCAAATAAAACACTCTTCAGTTGCACTTCTTTCCACTCTATTTCACTCACAATACAACTACATATATATAGGAAAAGAAAACCAGCCTCATAGATACAAAGAGTCAAACACTAAATACTCATTGTCTTCCACAAATCTTCTCGAATTTTCATACCTCTTAGAATAATATCATCTCTTTACGATTCCTTATGTAATTGCATGTCTTCTCACATTCATCGTATGATGAGGGACCCCAACATTAAGTGCCAAAGTAGGATTAAATTTAGACTCGAAAAGACTTTTGCTAAGTAGCTTATCCGCTTTGTAAATACAGGGAGTGTTGAGAATAGTTGCACGTCTGTGCTGATAATAATCTTACATTTATAATAGATATGAGTTGGGACAACGACAAATATGAAGAGTTGAATTGTCAATTGGCTAGCTAGCTATTTTTTATAAGTCCTATATCTTCTTATTGGGGACCTCTCACATTGAACATGCACCTCCAATTCCAACCGGTGAAATCAAGAAATCTTGATTTCCTTGCGTACTAATGTCGCCTGCAGTCTCCGTGTTCAAGCTCAAACGTCTAGGGGGATCCGCAATCTATATCATTTTCTCTGGAGTGTTTTTTCTGCATACTTGGGAAGGTTTAAAGTTTAACCATCCACGAATATTGCAGCCGTTGGTCTTTTGGCCTGTAAACAACTCCAAAGAAAGGATACCATAACTGTACGATATGCTTGATGTCTCCTTGCTGGTCACCTCTCCGCTAATCTCATCTTCAAATAAATAAATCTGGAGAACAAATATTCTTATTAATTTAATTGTTAGCGTTTGATCCAACTATTGAGAAAAATAAACTACTAGCTTATAAAAATAGGTTGGTTATGTTGAGAAAAATCCCCAAAATTGGAGATCAAGAATAGCGAACACAATATATGAGGAAATTATGCCTGAGAAATAGAATAGAACAAAACACAAAAGAGCGAAGATTTAACGTGGAAAACCCTCCTTCAATCAAGAGTCAAAAACCACGGGGCAACAACGAACAATTCACTACTTCAATCAAAGATTACAGCCATCAAACATATAAAGATGTACAAGAAGATAATTCAAACACCCTATACTATTAAGATTACAAGATTTCACTCTCTCTCAATACTTTGTATAAAATTAAACTTATGAATTATTTCCCTCTTCTTTTATCTCTCTATCTTTCTTTTGCTTGTATTTTCTTTTGCTTGTCTTGTCTCTAGAATGAGGCAAATAAAGCCCAATATATAGAGAAGCTTTAAGACCCTTCACCCTCCATAGAATAACTAACAGCCACCTCTGTTAATATTCCGAGATTTCTTTAGTATTTCGAGTGTGACAATGGGCTATATATCATTAATATAATTGCACATATTAACAATCTCCCACTTGGAGTCCGATTGGAACACACCATTCCGATTCTTCCTCCACTTGTTCATTGTATAAGTCCACCTGCATGTTAGTGCAAGTTCACCAAAGTTGAGCAAAAGCTCAACTTTTGTCCCTCCACCGGTTTAGTCAACATGTCCACCGAATTCTTTTTGCCATCTATCTTCTCCAACTTCAGTTTACGTTCTTCTAACAAAGATCTGATAAAATGATACCTCAACTGAATATGCTTGGTCCTAGAATGAAATGCTGAGTTCTTGGCTAAATGGATTGCACTTTGACTATCATTGTACAATCTGCAATCAACCCCATTAAAACCTAACTCATTCATTAAAGTTTTAATCCAAATATATTCCTTGCTAGCTTCTGTAGCAGCCACATATTCAGCCTCAGTTGAAGATAGAGCAACTATCTTTTGCAATTTGGAAACCCAACTCACTGCGGTTCCACCAACTGTAAAGATGTATCCGGATGTACTCCTGCCATTGTCTCTATTTCCAGCATGGTCCGAGTCTACATAACCTTGCACATCAATATTATCACCCCCAAAACACAAACAGTAATTAGAAGTTCCTTTCAAGTACCTGAAAATCCATTTCACTGCCTCCCAGTGTTCTTTTCCTGGGTTCATCATGAATCTGCTCACTACTCCCACTGCATGTGCAATATCTGGTCTTGTACTCACCATAGCATACATAAGACTTCCAATAGCTGAAGCATAAGGCACCTTTTTCATGTGAGCTTTATCCTCCTCACTCTTAGTACCTTGTTCTTTGGACAATTGGAAACTACCCAAAGTAGTAGTCACCGGCTTGAATTCATTCATGTTGAATCTCTCAAGAACTTTCTTTACATACACTTCTTGAGATAACCACAACTTCTTGTTCTTCTTGTCTCAAGTAATTTGCATCCCAAGAAGTTGTTTTACTTCACCCAAGTCCTTCATGGAAAAACTCTTGGGTAACCTCATCTTGAGACTAACTATTTTCTCCATACAAGTCCCTGCAACAAGCATATCATCTACATACAAAGTCAAAATAATGTAATCCCATCATTAAGCTTTTGTAGATATACACATTGGTCCAAATTGCTCCTACCAAATCCATTATCCAACATAAACTTGTCAAATTTCAAATACCACTACCTTGGTACTTGTTTGAGTCCATATAGACTCCTCTTCAATTTGCATACCATATTTTCTTTACCTTTGACTTCAAATCCTTTTGGTTGTTCCATATAGATCTCCTCTTCCAAATCACCATGAAGGAACGCTGTATTTATATCAAGTTGCTCTAAATACAACCCCTTTACAGCCACAATACTCAAAATAATTCTAATAGAAGTCATTTTTACCACAGGTGCAAATATATCATGAAAATCAATCCCTTCTCTTTGACCAAAACCTTTCACCACAAGTCTTGCCTTTGTACACTATTGGCTTCAGACTTGACCCGATAGATCCACTTGTTTTATAGAACCCACCTTTTTTATGGCAACTTCACCAATTCCCATGTGTGATTCTTCTCCAACGATGACATCTCATCCTTCATGGCCACTCATGGCTTCATCATAAGACTCTGGTTCTCCTGCATCAGTATACAAAACATGTTGTACAATTAAATTTAATTTCTGAGTAGGATTTCTAACCCTTATGCTCCTCCTTGGTTTAGGAGCAACAACTATGTCTTGTGGTGGCTCTGAGTCATCAATTTTAACCTGTACATCAGAATATTTAGTATCTGATTCATTATCATTTGGTTGATTAACCTGTGACTCATCTTCTTGTTCGATCTCATTAGAAGATAATTGTTCCTCTTCACTTGGAACAAATCCTTGACTTTCAGCACTTGGCATCTCTTCATCTGTTTCATCAAGCTCCATATATTCTTTTCTTCCGACTCCTCATGCTTTTCTTCTTTCATGTCTTTGTACATTCACTCTTCATTGAATTCAACATCCCGACTTCGAAACACCTTGTTGTTCTCGAAATGTCACATCCGATAACCATATTCATCACCTACATATCCAAGAAATACACACTCGAGAGACTTTGAATCAAGCTTCTTTTTTGATTCCCTGTCAATATATGCATATGCAATACAACCAAAGACTTTAAGAGAAGAGTAGTCAACTTTCTTACCAGACCATACCTCTTCCGTTATTTTTCCATCTAAGATTCTTGATGGACTTCGGTTGATTAGATAGACAGCTGTATCCACAGTAGCACCCCAAAGATGCAAAGGGAGCCCAGCATGAACCCTCATTCTTCTCGCTCGCTCTAGGATGGTCCTGTTCATTCTCTCTGCCACCCCATTCTACTGTGGTGTCCTTGGCACTGCCTTGATCCTTCTAATCCCCGCTTTTCACAATAGGAGTCAAACTCCTTAGTGCAATATTCTCCACCATTATCCGACAGAAGACATTTCAATCTCAAACCTGTTTCATTCTCAACTCAGGCTTTCCATACCTTGAAAATACTAAAGACATCTGATTTTCTTTTAATAGTGTAGATCCATGTCTTCCTACTAAAATCATCAATAAAGGTAACAAAATAGAAATTATCTCCAAAAGATTTACCATGGGCTGGCCCCCAAACATCCATATGAACCAACTCCAACCTTTTGGATTTCATCTCTCACCCACCCTTTGTACCCGTTTCTGTTTACCAAAAACATAGTCTTCACAAAAACCAAAGTTAGAATCAATTATACCTGTCAAAATCTTCTTAGAATGTAAGATCCTCATCCCACTCTCGCTCAAGTGACCAAGCTTTCTATGCCATAACGTTGTTATAACCAACTCCAACCTTTTGGATTTCATCTCTCACCCACCCTTTGTACCCGTTTCTGTTTACCAAAAACATAGTCTTCACAAAAACCAAAGTTAGAATCAATTATACCTGTCAAAATCTTCTTAGAATGTAAGATCCTCATCCCACTCTCGCTCAAGTGACCAAGCTTTCTATGCCATAACGTTGTTATAACCAACTCCAACCTTTTGGATTTCATCTCTCACCCACCCTTTGTACCCGTTTCTGTTTACCAAAAACATAGTCTTCACAAAAACCAAAGTTAGAATCAATTATACCTGTCAAAATCTTCTTAGAATGTAAGATCCTCATCCCACTCTCGCTCAAGTGACCAAGCTTTCTATGCCATAACGTTGTTATAACCAACTCCAACCTTTTGGATTTCATCTCTCACCCACCCTTTGTACCCGTTTCTGTTTACCAAAAACATAGTCTTCACAAAAACCAAAGTTAGAATCAATTATACCTGTCAAAATCTTCTTAGAATGTAAGATCCTCATCCCACTCTCGCTCAAGTGACCAAGCTTTCTATGCCATAACGTTGTTATAACCAACTCCAACCTTTTGGATTTCATCTCTCACCCACCCTTTGTACCCGTTTCTGTTTACCAAAAACATAGTCTTCACAAAAACCAAAGTTAGAATCAATTATACCTGTCAAAATCTTCTTAGAATGTAAGATCCTCATCCCACTCTCGCTCAAGTGACCAAGCTTTCTATGCCATAACGTTGTTATGTCATTCTTCTCAGCGGCCAAAGAAACAAACTGATCTACCTTGGTAGACAATGGGTAAAGTGTGCCCACCGCCTTCCCCTTAATCACCACCAATGCTCCCTTGCAGATCTTCCACTGATTGTTTTTGAATGAGATCCTATAGCCTTCTTGGTCCAGCTTGTTAACAGATATAAGATTCTTCTTTAATTCAGGTATATACCTAACTTCCTTGAGAATAAGTTTACCTTCACCATGCATCTTCAAATGAATTACTCTCTTACCTTCAATTTTGCACTTCTGATCATTGCCAATTATTATATATCCAAAATCACTATTGACAAAATCACAAAACCATTCTTTGTGAGAAGTACAATGAAATGAAGCACCTGAATCAATATACCATGTATCTATGTTGTAATTAGCATGAGCAGATAAACACAATTTCTCTTCATGACCATCAACAACATTAGCTACATTCTTGACTCGCTTGGGATAATCCTTCTTTACATTCCTTGTCACAAAACCAACAAGTAGGCTTACCCTTGAATTTTACCTTGGATTTAGAGCGCCCTTGGTTCTTAGGACCTCTACTTTGACTTCTTCCTCTTTCTTTGCCCTTACTTTTGTCCACTGACAAAGCTGTGCTCGAGATAGATCGTGTGCTATCTACCATGCTTCTCTTCATCATCTCCTGATTCAAGATTGCACCTAGCACTTCATCGAACGTTAGTTTTTCTTTTGATGCATTACTTATAGTTGTAATTACCGTATCCCAACTCTCCGGCAAAGAATACATGAATATTAAAGATTTAATATCTTCACTAAATGTCAACTCCATGAATTCAAGTTGTGCCCAAATTTTATTAAAATCATTCAAATGATTAGGAATAGATTTACCTTCGGGCATCCTTAAAGAGACAAACTTCCTCAAAAAAAAAAAACCTGTTAGAGGCTGATGACTCGTTATAAACACCAGCTAATGCCTCCATCAACCCTTTGACGGTCATCTGTTTTGAGACATTAAACGCCACTGACTGTGTTAAACACAATCAGACGATGGCTAAGGCTCACCTATCCAATAAGGCTCGCTCCTCGGCTGACATCACTTCTGGCTTAGTACCTACAAGCGGTTGATGAAGTTGCTTCTCGTATAGATAATCCTCAATCTGCATCCTCCACCATCGATAATTTGTTCCATCAAATTTTTTAATTTTCCCCATCTTGGAACTGTCCGCCATGACTCCTACTCAAATCAAGATCCGATTGAATGAGACACAAAGTTCCCACAGGCAGCGCCAATTGTTGAGAAAAATCTCCAAAATTGGAGATCAAGAATAGCGAACACAAGATATGAGAAAATTATGCCTGAGAAATAGAATATAACAAAACCACAAAAGAGTAGAGATTTAACGTGGAAAACCCTCCTTCAATTGAAAGTCAAAAACCACGGGGCAACAACAAACAATTCAGTACTTCAACCAAAGATTACAGCCATCAAACATATAAAGAAGTACAAGAAAATAATTCACACACCCTATACTATTGAGATTACAAAATTTTACTCTCTCTCAATACTGCGTATAAGATTAAACTTGTGAATTATTTCCCTCTTCTTTTATCGTTATTATTTTTCTCTATCTTTCTTTTGCTTGTATTTTCTTTTGCTTGTCTTGTCTCTAGAATGAGACAAATAAAGCCCAATATATAGAAAAGCTTTGAGACATTTCATCCTCAATAAAATAACTAACAGCCACTCTGTTAATATTCCGAGATTTTTTTAGCATTTCAAGTGTGACAATGGGCTACATATCATTAATACAATTACACATATTAACATGTTCATAGCAAACATCTGTCACCACTTTAATTAAAATGGCTAAAACATTACCAACGACTAAACCTTAGATTGGATCCACTCTGGGGCTGTGGTAGCCCACAAAACTTTTCTAAAGAAATAAAGAAATTCATCATCGTAGACTGTCGCCACTGATTGATAGTTTCCACTGGCTCTTCAGTTTGGGATCTCTGTAATGGTCATCGCCTGTCCTTGTGCCCTAGGACTGGCAACTCCAACAGCTGTAATGGTTGGCACTGGTGTTGGTGCATCTCAATGAGTGCAAATGAAAGGAGGTTAGGCACTTATGAGTGCTCATAAAGTGAGCAAAGCAACTAAACTTTGCACACTTTTAATTATCTAGATTTATGAAATATATGAGGGCCTTATTCATCGTATTATGCTGAGCTTGTCGCTTGTTCTACTCGAACAGGTGGATTGTATTGTTTTTTACCAGACTGGGACTCTCACAGTTGGAAAAGCAGTTGTCGTGAGCACGAGACTTTTAAAGAATATGGTCTTGCTGAATTTCTATGAGCTGGTTGCTGCTACTGAGGTGCATTATGTTCTTGGTTGAATTGTGTCTTCTTAATTTTATCTTTCTCTGCTTGTATTTTTCCAAGCTGTGACTGTTGGGTTAATCCCACATCCCATTTGGAGGCAACCGGTGACTTGTATATAGGCTAATGGGAAAGCCTTAATTTTCAAGCTAGCTTTTGGATTAAGAGAGGCCCATGAACCTGTTGCAAGTCACTTTTGGGGCCCGAAGGGCCCAACAAGTGGTATCATAGCCAAGGTTGGTTTTGGTGTTGCCTCAATTAGCCACACGATTTGTC
>JAVDBV010085622.1:0-13928 GCA_032619315.1 Piper longum | reverse complement strand
ACTGTTTGTCTGTCCTAACAGTATTGTGGGTCACTCTTCAAGATATGAGGCATGAACACATCGAGCATGAGATTGTTGCCTATGACCGCAAATTTGGATGGTTTATCGGATTTCACTCGATCAGCCAAGGCTAGATTAGTTATGGCTATTGAGAACCAGTTAGTGTTCGTACAAGTAGTCACCCCGGATAGTAGGAGATTGTGTAGACACAGCATTGGAGCACCATTGTACGTGTCACCACTATGATCTAGACCCCTTCGGATCAGACATGCATGGTTGGATAACCTGAACCGAGTTGATGGTAGATACCTATGGAGAAATAGACACATAGAGATGATATGCCTAAGACAATAATGGGTTTATGACGTACATGATCAGCATCAGGTTTCCGCACCTTGATTGCACATATGGATGGATAGGCTAAGTCGAGTGGATAACAACTCCCTCTGATGATGCCAGAGACAGTAATGAGTTCATGACGTACATGATCAGGATCTGACTTTAGCAGCTAGAACTGTCGTCTGAGTAGCATAACTATCCATCGTCCGAGTCGCATAACCGTCGTTTGAGTAGCACAACCGCCATCCGAGTTGCACAACCACCGTTCGAGTTGCACAACCACTGTCCGAGTAGCACAACCACCGTTCGAGTTGCTGAACCACCATCCGAGTAGAACAACCACCTTTCGAGTTACACAACCACCATCCGAGTAGCACAACCGTCATCTGTGATGCACTACCACCAATCGACTACGCACGACTACCATATGTGATACACAACCACCGTCCATATATTGTACTATCGCCGACCAAGTGGAACAGTTATTGTAGTTGTAAGGGCTAAGTGGTTATCTCACCTTACAAGTGGACAACTACTTGAGGATTTCTTAGCTTTGCACAGAGACCGCATGTCACAATATTGAGAGCAAAGTTGGGCCAAAGATTGAGGACAAGGTACAACTACAAAGGAAAGTTTGGCACAATGTAATTATTTGAATGTGATGGCACAAGATTGACTTCACTAGCTATCTTGCATACCATCGCCTTGACTTGAGATCCTTAGGTTAGATGTACATTGCAAGATATTATTAGTGACAATCTTATATGGATGCATATGGATAGAATTAGAGAATGAGTTAGTATGACCTCCAGGTGGGATGGTCATAATAGAAAGACTATTCAGCCAACGTGAAAACGTACGTATGGCCTATAGCCAAGGTATACAAGTTAGACGATTAGCAGACAGTGTTAGTGAGTCTCTATGGATTTATATGGATAGAGTACGAGAACAAGACAATATGATATTCAGATAGGATGACCATAGTCATCAAATTGTTCAGTAAGCATAATGGCATTAATGTGACCCACAACCAGGGTCCACAAATTAGATGACTAGCAAATGATTAGATACGCAGTTTAAACTCGTTTAGAGTTTGGCGTAGCCAAAGAGATATATTTGACTTGTATTAGAATTTTGGCATATATGATGGGTTTAGTGAGGGAGTGTCTATTAGGGAGACATTGTTTTCCTTGTGCTTCGCCAGCACGATTAGGTCCTTACCTTGAGACATATGATTGGGCCTTTACCCCGAGTATAGGAGGTATCTTTATGGTACAATTTAGGACTTACAGTGTAGGTAGCCGATGACAAACCCGTTCGGAGGAGACAACTTCACCCAAGATTGGGAGCGACGCAGGCAGAGACTTCAGTTTGACAGGATCATGTTGACCAGATAGAGGGACACCAGTGTATGCTCATCTTGACTTATAGCTTTGCTTGAGAGTCTACCACAACGGTAGTAGTCATGTGAGTTATGATGAGTACTACAAATTGGTACGGGACGGCAGGTCATACACCACTGAAGAATGGACGAGACATTGTCAAACCTCAATACGAGTCCCCATAGACTTGAGGAGAGATAGTGGTTCTTTGGGTCGTTTGAACCTCATCCATTTAGAAGTGCATGACTAGTACGATATCAAGAAACACATGCCTACTGTTCGTTGATTGAACTAGAGCCACTTAGGAGCCGTCTCTTAGACTCGTTGTCGGTTGGCTATTCCATAGGCTGGCCACCTATGGCGGAGTCCAATCATGATGATCTTGGAGGCATGTCCATGACTTACCCATATTTGTGAATCACCCGGTGTCCTATATAAAATTTTATTACCCACCGTGACTCAGAAAAACATACTTACATCACCACAGATAGAGACATAATGGCAAACTATGTGAGAATGACATACCTCCCAGTTAGAGTCCTAGAGCAGTGTGACCAGTTTTCCACGAGAGATCCAGTCTCTTTTCATATGACCAGAAATATCCGACATAGCCAAGCCTCTACCCAAGAATGTTCACGCTTACCTTTCTAGATATATAAGTCTTGCTATCTATTTTTCCATATGGTTGAGATGAGTATACATTGACCAGCGCACATGCTACATATCAGATGCAGACTCCACAGGTTCATTTAGAGTATGTTTTCATACTCCTTGAGACACGCTGTACATGTACAGGTGTTCTCACCTCCATTTCATCACAGAGAGGCCTCTTCAACAGCAGTTAGTATATATATAGATAGTTACGATAGTCATATCACACAGTAGAGTCATAGCAGTTGTGCTTGTCCCATTATGGAACAGAGTGAGATATTTGACGTAGAACTTAGTTAGATAAAACCTAGTAAGCAGACTAGTTCCTCTTACAGGGACACCTGAGTGTTTGACTTAGATTGGCGATAATGATCCATGTAGTTCATTAGTAGATACCTTTATTTTGTACTAGAGTCCACCGTATGCTAGCAGGACTCGCACTGTTCGTTAGTATAACTATAGGATCTAGAGCAGAGTGCTTTGAGTGTACACCTAGTTGGCCTATCACATTGATAAGAATCAGGGAGATATGGGTAGATGTTAGGTCATATGCATTGCATTGATATAGTTTTTCCTAATGTAGTTAAGGCTAGTACCCTGTAGTACTGTAGAGTACCTGCTCCACTACCCAGTAGACCCTTAGGGGTGAGCTTACATTTTTCATATAGATGTCAGTGCATTTTAATCCCCATAGTATGTAGTGACCCTAGGAGTTAGTCTAGCGAGATGACTCGAACATGCATGGTCAGTCCAAAGAGACCATTCGAGCGTTCATGGTTAGTCCAGTGAGAAGATTTGAGCATGTATGGTCAGCGCAGACCAATGATCCTAGTATGTATGGCATGTTTTGTCAGATGATTCGAGCACATGTAATCTGTCTAGCTAAATTAGTGTGGAGCTTGTGAGCTTTGTCAACATTCAGACTTCCAGCTTCATGATGGTACGCTTGGATAGTGTGAAGCTAGCTTTCGACGGAGAGCTGCCACTATGTCAGCAGGTTGGCATCTTCAGTTAAGTCCTCCAATTGCACCTGATGTAAGAAATAACGAGGACGGAATTTTTATAAGAAGGAGAGGTTATAAAACCCCATTTTTGGGTTAGGGTATTACCCGATTTGAGTTTTGCCCTATTTGGGTCAATATCGAGTTGGTACGAGCAAGATCGAGCCAAACTAGTTTTAAATTATCAGTATGGGCCCAGATGGCCGTATTAGCATGTTATAGTGGTTAATTATGCGAGACATGCAGATAATAAGATCACGAGTTATCAGTGTATACTCATGGATATGAATATGTTTGTATGTGTTCGATTGGATTTTAGGCCTAGATTTAGGCCGTTGCGACGTTTAGTATCCGTTTGGGATTTTATGGGTACATCATTTGCATGCATAATAGGAATTTTGGATTACTCGATTTATGCCCTTGTGGGCCCAGTTTGATTGAGTTCAGTGTTCGAGACCCATTTAGCCTTCTTACCTCGATTCCCTCTTATAGAGTCAATTTCAGGACACGAGTCAGTTTTGAGTTCGGACGGCCTCGATCCGAAGTTGCTGCCATATCTATAGTGCGTGTACCCATAGGTGGGCCCCACTATGATATGAGTTGTCATGCTTCTAGATCGTGCCACGTGGCAAGATCTAAGCCATCCACCCATCTTTATCTTCATCCATTGATTTCCAGGGTTTCCATGATTTTGAAATTTTCACTGTTATGCCGCCGCCACTTCGACTCGCCGCCGGCAACACCCAAGCCCAACTCCGGCCACACCCTCGGTACGACGGTGACCACCTCGCCGCCGGCTATCAGTTCGTACCCACCAACAGCACTGGAGCCGCCGCAGTCGTCTCCAGCGACAATGATTTTGGAGTCCTTTTTCGCCACCGCCGCCACCCGTTCGAGCCGTTTTCCGGCAACGGTGAGCCACCACCGGCCAATCCGACCACCCCCACCACTTCATCTCACCAAGATCATTATTTTAAGACAACCCACGACGACGACCACGGCCGCGATTGCCGCCGGCAACATCGCCGCACCCGGCGGCGACACCGCCCCTTTTCGATCGTTTTCCGGCAGACCAACTATCGGACTCCTCCGACCGTCACTGCCATCACCTTCCCCGTCGTCTCCTCTGTCGATCCCGACCGGCGGCCGCTGCAGCCACGCCGCCCTGGTCATTTTCCAGCGATGTGCACCGCCGCCCCCGTCGAGCCCGTTTACCCGCGACCGTGTCCGCCTGCACACGATCTCGTCAACTAGCCCGCGACCGCATCTGTGATCCTCCCAGCCGACCCAACCCATTTTCTAGCCCGGGTTGGTTCAGGCCATTCGGTTTGGTCCGGTTCAGCTTGGTTTGGTCCGATTCAGCTCATTTTTGGACCGTTTTCGCCCGTTCTTGCACCGTTTTTGGTAATTCGAGAACCAATATATTAATTTAGATGCATATTCACATTGTTTAACATGATTGAATTTTATGATGAATTTTCTTTAATTATTATTTCAATTAATTATTTATTTATTTATTTATTTTTATTTATATGTTTATGATATAAGTTGAATGTTTACATGATTGTTTGTTATTATTAATATTATATTTACTTAACAATATTAGTCTTATTATGGTCACTAAATTTTATTTATTTATCTATTTATTTATTAGAATTTATTTATTTATTTATTCGTTATGTGTATGTTATTATTTATTTGTAATTAATTATGTATTCTTGTGTTGTATGACTAATATTATTATTATTTGTGATTAATGAATATTAAATATTTATTTATTATTTTAACTATTATTTAATTAATTAATAATTATTTGATTATTTATTTCCTTACTAACACGAGTATACTTAATACTTTCTCGTGTTTACCTGTGTACGTATATAGTATAATTATATTATTATTTTATCATTAGTGTATTATTTATGCTCATGATTATGTGTTTATTATTTATCTAATTATCAATGAGTGTAGTTTCTTCTATGTTTATTATTTATTATCTAGTATTACTATGTCTCGATTTGCGTGCCAAGTGTTAAATTATAAGTTGTTAGCATTGTTTCCTTTATTAAGATGTATTGATGATATTAGTACACACCACTATCATGCATAATATAGAGACATTAGTTTTTACTTAGGATACTTAGTAGTGGGTTCCGATGTAGGCTTCGGAGTCTGAGCTCGCCGTAGATGTGCAAATACGCTTGGAGCTTGGACCACAGGTCCGTAGGACTCTCCTTCTCTACTTGACTCCTTGTGTGTAAGATTTAATCGTGTTTTAAATGTAAGACGTCATTGGCGGTGTTTTATTGGATCCCTCCGATGTCGGGTCATTTAGCCGTGTTTTATACGCAAGTTTAATAAATTACAAGGATGAGATCCCTTATTGGTTTTCAAACTTTAGCTCTAGAAATCTATTATACAAGCCTCTTCCCTAAGCCTATTATATAAGTACACGATGTGTTACGGATTTCACGAATAAGAGAATGAGTGGTACGGAGATATGTATGGACCGTGCTAGTACTCCTTCAAACCATGAGGTAGTGCGGGTGTATGATGGTACTGCGTAATGCAGTGCAATTCTGGAATATGTGGCACTAACTTAATTGTTCCTTTTGCCATTTGACTACAGTGGCGGGTGATATGGTAGGTGTGAGGGCGTAAGCGCTATATGTATGTATGATTATGGTTATGAGCCGTGCATGTGAGCCGGCATTTGTTTAAGTATGTTTGCTTACTGCCCAGTGTGTGGGATTCTTGAAGTTTCATATGTTTTTGTGGGTAATGGAATACCCATTTGCCATATTGTATTAGTTATTTTTCGGACCAGTAACATTCGTTACTGACGGTTTTCTTATAATATATGTAGGTCTCACAAATCCTATATCGACTTCGGTAGAAGGACAGATAAATGGTACACACACTTGAGCTCAACATAAGATTTTATTTCTTGCATTTATTTATATTTGATGTATTTTATTGTTTATTTGACAATGTCTTCCATTCTCATGACACCAAGAGGGTTATTTCGATCTATTTGATCAATCAAGTCGTATCGACTATCAGCTTTAAACATGACTCGACTCAATCACACCATTTCTGATTCGGTTATTAAGTGAACCGAAATCGGGGTGTTAGATTGTTAGGGTCTGCTAACATAACACCTATATGAGTTGTAGAAAGTTATCAAAACCGGGTAAAACACATGAATCAGGCGATATACACAAACCAACTAGTTCTAGATTTTTTATTAAAATCAGAGAAAAAGTCGGGTACAACTGCTTGTCCGGTCCAAAAACTCATACCATAGTGGATTTATTAAGACCAGGTAGGCAGTATATAGGGTCAGAACGGAAGGTACATACACTTTTTAAAACACTGAATTGAATATCTATAAGCACATCCTATTAATATATTGGGCCTTACCAAATAGATATTAGGGACATTATAAGTACATCCAATTTCAAAAATTTTGTCCTCGAAATTCCTAGCCTCTACTTATGGGCCTAGCTCAAGTCCAACCTAATCCAACCCATTATTTTATACTGTTTCAAGTTTGGTTTTGATACTATTTGTAATAACCAAGACAATTAACATAATTTGCAAAGTGCAAACTATTCTTTTAATGATCTATAAGAATGCTCCAATAATAGAATGGATCTTAGCTCGGTAGGTATTGGATACAAGCCTATTATTTGGGTATCTTATTGATAAAAAAAGAGGAGGTGGGCGAGAGAAAAAAAAAAAAGAATAAACAAAATTAGTTTTCAACCAAAAGAAAATTTGCATCCAATCTTTTGTGTTTTCTCTTGTGTACTTCCATTTATTTTATAGAAAACCCAACGGTGACAAAACCCGGGAGGCGGGTGGGGCAGCGGTGGTGAGGACATGGTTTGGGCCTAGGTGGATGGCAATTGGTCTGGGATGGTGGTTGAAGAGGAGGGCAACATCGGCCACAGCAATGGCGGCGGCGGCCAGAGGAAGTGGATGGCCGGGAGAGGAAGAGGCGTGAGGAGAAAACTAAGGAGAAACACATATGCGTGCATGGGTAGTTTTGTAAATAAAATTTAACTTGCTCCCAACTCGAGTCAATAATAATAAAATAAATCTCAAACACATAAAATAAAATATAATAAAATCCAATAAAATGTGATACACGTAATAATTGTCTAATATTATATTCTAACTCTACCAACCCACCCAAAATACTAGCTAACACATCCTAACACTATAAATGACCTCAATCTAATTCTACGATCCACTATATAAAAATACAAAGAAAATAAACTAGCATACTGTCGTATATTCTGATAACTTATTTTGTTATTTCCTTAGTGACGTTGTCATCATATACTTGGGTACACATGACCCTCATGGCTCATACACTCAGCCAACCTCAGCTTACTTGAATCTTAAAAAATCCATTTAGGTCAAATATGTTCAAAATAAAAAGCAAAGAAGTAAAAGAATAGATGACTAAAGTTTGGATATTATGTATATTATTATATTATATTACCAAGTCGAGCTACGAGTCGATTTCGAGTCGAGTTCAAGTTATAACCGAGTCGAGTGAAATTGAACATGACCTTGCTCAAACTTGACTCGTATGATTTGAGTTTGATCTCGAACATTTAAATGTCGATTTTTGAGTCGAGTTGAGTTGAATGCTAAATACTCATGAGCTAGCTTGTTCAATTAGGAACCCTATTTGCATGTAACTGCTGCGACAGGATGTTAAGAAAAAAACAATCAAGCCACCAAATTCAAATCTGCACCAATGGTTGAGACAAAATCACCAACACAATCAAGGGATCCTTATGAAGAAGCATCAAACCATATGATACAAGCAGCTGAATTCACAACTGAAAAAGTGTGCCCATAGAAGCATGACAAGAAAATAGCAAGTTTGGGGAAAGGACCAGAAAACAAAAGAGAATAATCCATGTTACCCCATTTTTCATCACTTACATCCTTTACATGAAGAATCTAGCCAGGAAAGGAATTGAAATTTCTAAAAAAGAAACAAGGAAGCCAGGACCCAAGGAGCTGAAGAGAAAAGAAAAGTGGAAGTTCTGACAACCAAAGCAGGCTGTGAGAAAGTTATTGCCTAGAAAGTCGACTAGGCCACACCAAGCAGTCCCATTCTCAACTCACCACCAGAACCTGTAGGAGCAAGAGAAGAAATATCCCAAGATGAAGCAGCAAAGAAAGTAGTGGAGGTAAAAGTAAAAGAAGAATCCACCAAGAAAAAAAATGAACAAAAGCAAGTTGCACCAAAACGAGAGAAAGAAGTCAAGGGCAAGGGCATTACTGAGTCTATGAATCAAAAGATCAAAAGTAAAGGATGGGAAAATTTGAAGAAGGCTGAGAAAAAGAAAAAAGAGAAGTCTAAAGAAATGCTGACAAGAAAAAGGAAGATAGAGTTGGACTTGTTGGATGCAACAAAAACCAAGGAGACAAGAACAAGAAGGAAATTGACAGATGACAACCCCAAACTCCCATAGAAAAATTCAGACCAGTAAACCGAGTGGTACAAGAGAAAAGGATGAAGAAAGCCAACCAGCAGAGTTACCACCGAGAAAGAATTCCTTGGTTAAGAAGACAAGGTGTAGGAGTCTCGATCATTTGTTCACTATACATTTGTCTCGGCCAAGGCACACAAACTATTCAGAGAAACCATTCATGGCAAGCAAACAATAAAGTAAAAGGCCTAGGATGTGGATAACATTGGCACATACAAGGAAGTGAAGAAGATTATCAACTGTTTGGGATGGAAAAAGTTTTGTGGAAAACCAGAAGGTGTGTTGTAGATAGTCAAAGAGTTCTATGCTAACCTAGAAGAAGGGGTAGATGATATAGTTTTTGTGAGAGGAAAGTGTGTTGACATATCAAGTGGGTCAATCAATAACCTAATTGGGAAGTCAGAGCATGAAAAAGATGACTGTTTGGTACTAATGGAAGAAGGATTAGACACAAATGAACTGGTGAGGAAGTTATATCAGTCTGATCAGGAAATTATTTGGGTCACCAGAAAGACTAACCAAAACATGAATTTCAATGCTGGGGCACTCCAACCAAAGTGGACATCTCTATTCAAGGTAATTTACCGTAGATTGATCCCCACCAAGCACACCTACCACATTACTTTGGACAGGGCCATTTTACTATATGCTATTATTGAGAAGAAGAGAATGGATGCTGGTTGGATCATCTTCAATAACATGATTGATTTTGTCAAACCATCGAAGGGCCCTTGGTTCCCGGCCATAATTACCAACCTGTGCATCAATGCCAGTGTTGAAGTTGCAAGGAATGAGGAGAGTCAAGGCAGGGTTGGTTATATTTGCAAGGACATCAACAGAACCATTTCAGATTGAAGGACAAAAGATTAGGGGAGAAATTTTGTAAGAACTCAAGGGGATCAAAGTCTTGAAAAAGAAGTTAGTAACCTTCAAGGAATATCTTCACTGGTGGAACATGTTCAAGCAAAGAAAATATTAGTCAAATCAGTATCTCTGGTGTGCCCAATTTTTAAGCTTCTATATTTGTAGGTACCTCGAGGGTTGTAGCAAAGGAAAAGAATGAAGAAAAGAGTGATGTCAGGGCATGAGAATTAGCACAAAAGAAAAAGACCAAGTGTGTCAGGACTTCAGTTGCAAGGTTCCCACACCTAGTAATTTTGAAGACTCTCAGGAAGAAGTTGTCGCACATCTTGGAGGAGCAGAATCACTAACTCACCACTTCACCATGACCAATGTCATCTCCGAGAACGATTGAAAAACAAAATGAGCATTTCACTCTCTGTTCTTCTCTTTCTTTCTTAAACTACTATTTTGATGAATATTTTGGCTAACTAATAGGACACAATAATTGTTAAGTTTGGGGAGGAGCTAGATAATTTAAACTTAATGATTTGTATAACTGCTAACATTAAAGCAATATGTGGTAGAAAAATAAGTTATTTTTGTAGGATGCACTAGCGAATAATGCATTCTAATATTTGGTAGTTGCATGATGTAGAGTACAGCTTATTCTCTTGCATTTGAATTTTCTGAGTCATGTTTTTCTAGGTATCTGCATTATCTGACGCCCTTGTGATCAACTATGTTAGATTAAGTTGGGAATTTGGGTGAGCATAGGAGAAAAGTATATCAAAGTTTCAATTCAAGATTCTTGAGGTGACGAAAATTTTTTAATAGTTAAAAAATGATTTAGGTGAAATTTGATCACCAAGGCCACAATAGCCAAATTTTGCCTTATGTTGACCTCCAATTTGTATCCCTAAAATATTTGAAGTTCTAGCCTATTTTATGATAATGTCCATGAATTTCAATTACCTTGACCTACCATGACTAATATCGGAATTTTCTTACTTGGTCAAGTGCTCATAAGGTAGAAAGAACTAAGTACCAATGCCTGGACTACGTGGAGGAAATTTATGTAAAAAGGGAGAGAAGAATTGAAGAAAGGAATAACTTGCCTTGATCTTGATTGTTTTTACCTTCATTGAAGACATCACTTGTTTTCTATATTATCTTCATCAAAAAAGAGAGAATAGAGAAGGAAAGAAAATGGAGGGGATGAGAAGAGATAGAAGAATTCTTGCTTGGAGTTGGAGCAACAAAGGAGACAGAAAATAAAAAAAAAAAAGTTATAGTCACTACTCCAATGAGCATAACAATCAGATAAAGGATATTGGTTTTAGTGGTTCCTTTGCTTGATTTCATAAATCCAAGTTTTGAGCCCTAACCCTAGCCCCTTTACAACCTAACAAATCTTTCTGATCCCCACTATCCCAAGAATTCGGTTTCATAAGAGAGCCACCTGACTTCAGAACTTATAAGGAAACAATCTACCTAAAGTTGCATAGTTCCCAATTTATCTTTCAGACCAAGAGATGCTAGAACCAAATCAATATTTACCATACTATTACGGAATAGTAGAGAGAAAATACCAAGCCCCCATCTTCTACTCCCATCTCCTCTCTCTCCTTCTTTTGTTTCTTTCTCTCTCCCTTGTCCTTCTCTATTCTCCTATCTTTTCTTCCTCACCCCCTTTTGGACATTCATCTTCTTCTCTTTACCTTTCCTTATTATCTCCTAAAAGAAATTGTATGAAAGGACATCCTGAGAATGTGTAAGAATGAGTGATTGATGGTTCAATGTCGTGCACTTCATCATATTCGTATAACTATGTATTTCCCACAAAATTAGAGTTACCTCATTAGGGACAAGATAAAATAGTAAGCATAGACCACGTAGAGAATTTTGAACCTGGGTATGCAAAAATCATCCATTAATAAGGCTTAGATGATAGGCCGGTAGAACCCGTGAGGTAGACTATATTTCGAATTTTCCCCTTTGGAGTTTGGGATAGTTGTAGAGAGCAATGTGTGAGGAAATTATCATGATGTATTAGCAACCATATGGCAAAGATGATTTCAGGAAGTTGCTAGGAAGTTACTAAGAGACCAACAAAGGCAGTTGAGACAATAAATAAGAGAATTGTATTTGATGTAGGAGAGTTTAGGAGCTTGGAGGCCTTCATCTCTACTGGAGTTGCAAGAAGGAAGGGACCCTAGCTTGGAGGAGGAATTACTCAGCAATCTTCAAGGAGGACAACATAGTTGCAGACGAGCTCAGGCCAATACATCAACGATATAGATTCACATTCTTATACTCTTATCTCCTAACTCTATTAAGTTTTCTTAATGGAATGCATGATGTATTTGATACCTTATTTCATGAGGTAAACGATAGTGATGGATCCTAGTTAATATATAATAAAAATTGTTGCTTTTATCTTATTACGATTGATTGAGTTAATTATTTCATAACAGTTCTTGATACTTCAAAAAAATAGCTAATTTTTGCATGATAAAGAGATTCGATCTAGCATTAGGCATAGGCAGATTAATATTATCTTTTGATGAAATAGTTTACCATTTTTTAAGTAGACATACATTAGAGTTGTAACTATACAAATAGGGGAATTATTCGTAATACACCAATCTTGTATTGTTTGTATATAAAACGTGGAACTAGGTAAGGGCAGTGAGTTGTTATATCTAACAACAACCCTTTGCAATCAATTTCATTTTCCCAGATATCAACTCTAATCATGTTATAATTTAATAAATGTAATAAAGTTGTGTTGCCTATTGACAATGTGAAATTGCACATATCAGGACCATTAGAATGTCTCACATTTACCTTCCAAAACTTATTAAATTTGTCATTGTTTTATTTTTATGCTCTTGTACCATTGCAAAATTATATTAGAATACGTCCATACTCACTCATCTATACACTTTTCTGCTTAGTTTTATCATCTCGTAGACTACTCTACCAAGTATAATAAATCCCTTTTTATCAATAGCTTCGTGAAAGCACCAAATCTCTATAAGAACGATCACACTTACCACTTCATTACTTGTCTGGTGTATAATTTTGCGCGATGCATAGAAAAAATCTCTATAAGAGCGAGCTCACCTTAATATTTCCTTTTTGTATATAAAAAAAGAATAGGCAAATTCTCGAGGCACAGAAAACACAATAAAGAATGGAGAATCGTCTCTCATGCATAAGACTCTCTTAGCATCTAAACTTTAAGGATTTTTTTTGTCATGTGCGCTTGAATTTGCCAATATGCAAAGAAACCACTAGATAACCAATCTATTTTCCTTGTGACAAAGGTTTGCACTTGATGTGTGTGTGTGTGTCTATATATATATATATATATACATACACGTATCATTTAGTAAGGGATAAGGCTAAGGCTAATTAATAAAACATTTCTTCTCTAATGACTATTCATTCTTGTTAGATTTTGGGGTGTCATGTGTGCAGGCCACACATAAATTCTCTGTAGATAAATTATAGTAAAGATAATTCCCATGGTGGTTATAATAGCTTAGTAGAGTCATATATACACAAGTTACACCACTCAAATAACTTGTATGGGCTTCAACTTTTATTTTGAATAATCTAGTTGGTCCCACTACATAAAATCTACGTAGATATATAAATACAAATAAATAAGACAATTATAATTTTTCGAATTATTTTAGTGATTGTAAGCCTTTCATCTTAACTGTCAAAGTAATTAAAATAAAAATTAACTTTTTAGTACTTTAAACTAATATATTTTTAAAAAATCTAAAAGTAGGTCATTGATATCTAAACTCAAAGTTTGTCAACCACTCATTTATATACTCTATTTCCTCGTATAAACCCCATTATTTTGGACTCATTAAAAGGTTCAAATTGGAGGTATAGTTCTATAAGGTGTATGAGGTGTGGCTCACGTTAATATTTCTTTTTCCTATATTAAAAAAATGGGTAAAATTCTTAAGGTATAGAAAACACAATAAAGAATGGAGAATAGTTTCCTCTAAATTCTTTCTCCCATGCATTAGAGGCTCTTAGCATCTAAAATATGAGGTTGTTTTGTCAAATGTGACTGAATTTGCCAACATGGGAACGTATGACTAGATAATCAATCTATTTTCATTGTGACAAAGGTATGCTCTTGATAATATATATATATATATATATAT
>JAVDBV010085620.1:0-12037 GCA_032619315.1 Piper longum | reverse complement strand
AAGCATTCAAGATCTTGCTACGCAAGATATCAGTGAGTAACCATATATATGAATTCAAAGAAAATACTAGCAATGATCATATGGTAAGACGGAAAAAGTTAGACTGCTTTAACATGAGAAACATGACTTGGTACATTTTCTTGTTGCACATGCAAAGCCTTGGACAAAGAATATGACTTCACCTACCAGTAATTAAATAGTACCCGCCCAACCAAATACATTCTTTGCGGCAGTTTTCATAAGAGAAACTAATCTAGTAAAACTTCCCAATAAAATGCTAAAATTACAACATGCAATCAAGAATACAGTTTATGACATTTGAGAACACATCTTAGCCATAGATGCAATACCCCATGAGAAGGTTATCTAAAAACATGCTTTTTATGATTTCCATGATACATTTGAACTCATCAAAATGATTTGCAATAATGGTATCATCCCAAACGACACAATAGGTTAATCTGCAACTATGGTAGTATCCATTCAAATTATAGGATGAAAAATTGCTTACAAATGTACAAATCCCAAAAACAGACTAACCAAGATTGGCATCATGCATTGCAGAGTAAATCCCACATGGAAAAACCGGAACATACAAGAAAACACAATCTTTTGTATAAAAATAAAATGGAAGAGAGCTAAAAAATGGGCATCACCTAAAGACGGGAAACCAAGGAAAGGCTCAAACTTCCAATACCAAGAGCCCCATATATCAACAACAATGCACATCATAATATTTTTTTTTTTCTCAAAAAAAAAAAAGCAACAACAACAATTACATAAACTTCAAACAATCAAAACGAAAACGAAATGGTGAACTAACCAATCAACGCATTCACAAAAGCTAGGCAAAGGGGACGCAAAAGGTTCTCAGAACAGAGAAAAATACAGAATAGCAAGAACCCAAAATGTACAGGCACCCCACATTCGCAGGGCAGGACAGAAAGATGGAAAGCAGAGCTCTATGTAGGCTTGGCTTGGCAACGGTGGTGCTTTCCGAGCTTGCTCGAAACCGGCAACTTCGTCTTTCGAGGTAAAACAGCACGCATTTACGGTTTAGTAAAACCTTGTTTTTTTCTTTTTTCTTTTTCTTTTTAGATTAATAGTAAAATAAAAATCATAATTAAAATCGGAATCGCTATTTTAAATAGAGTTATCAAATTAGATTAAATCGGTTTAAATTAATTAAGAATCGATTTAATTAAATCGGTCCAAATAAATCATATATAATAATTTGACAAGTTATAAAATAAATATATAAAAATTTTGATATTATTTTGATATTATTAAGTGTATTATATTTTATTATATTTTTAATTTTTTAAAAAATTATTTAGAATTAACTATTATTTTAAATAATTATAGTCAAAATTGAGTTAATTTTTAATTATGAGAATACTAACTAACTATATTTCTTTTACATGATTCACTCAATAGCCTCCCCTCTTCCATACGCCCCCGCCTTTCCTTACTGGCTCCGCCCCGTCCCCCCCTTGTACCTCATGCCCTGCCTCGCCACGCCTTTCCCTATTGGCCCCAACTGTCCCCCGCGAACCCCCCCCCCCTTCCATCGCCCCACCTATTTATAAAAATAAAATTTATCCGTAGTAGTATAAATCACCTATGACATAACATGATATCTTCTCTAATTTGCCTATAAATTTTATCAAGCGGCTGGTTGTCTCACCTGATCTGATGATGCTCTGTTTTCCTAATTGACAGTCGTCTAATAATTTTGTTTTATAAAATAGGCTTATTAAAAAAATAGTTTTTAACAAATATACTTGCTTTGGTGTTTTATTTTAAAAATAAGGGAATATGTTTAATCCCATCCAATTTATTTGCGCCTCATTTACGTCTTGTTTTGATTGCTCTACTTTGTAACTGTTAAAGCTCCCCACAGACAACATAAATTAACTTTATTAGTAGGAAAACCCACTTTTGTAAAGTATTTCAATTCTTTATTGCATAAGTATGTCGTTCCCTATCTTTTGAAGAGAGTGTGTTAGTTTTTTATTATACCAAGATTTAAAATTTTTAATATATAAAATTTATGTTATACAAAGAGAAAATACATTTACATGAACGAGATACACCATTTACAATAAAGGGGTTGCTCACTTGATATTACACCCACTTTAGAAACACAACAAGGCCACAAGATGACATTTAGTAAGGCTATTTGCAACTAGGTTTGAGCTCAACTCATGCTGAAGCTTATTCGAATAGTTTTAAAGTTCGTTTGAACTCGGCTTAAGATCGAACAAGTTTTCAACACGTATGCTCAGAATTAACTCGAATATTTTTTTGGTATTTGAGTTCGACTCGAGCTTAAATATCATTAAACTGTTTAATTTTAACGAGCTCGCTCGAAATCAGCTCACTATGAGTTCAAAACCCACTCAATTATACTTACAACCCTCCGGGTCTTAAATTTAAAAACTTCTCATCTAAACTATCTCACAACTTTGTTATTATATTCTATATAAATATATATAACTAGTTATAATTAAACTTATTAATATATATATATATATAAAGACTATCTTAGCTTGGGGGTAAATAATATTTTTATCTCAAACATTAATCTTGATCGTTCGATTACAATGACGACTCAAATTTGATAAAAAAATAAAAAATAAAAAACCACCACCACTATCATTTAGTATATAATTAATAGTAAAATTTATTTTGAATAGATAAGTGATATTATGTATATTATTATATTATTTTATCGAATTGAGTTCGAATTATAATCAAATTGAATTGAGTCGAATATTGCCTTATTCAAACTCAATTCGTAGGATTCGAATTTAAGTCGAGTTCGATTTTGAGTATTTAAATGTCAAGTTTTAAATGGAGTCGAGTCGATCCAAACGTCAAATACTCACAAATTAACTTGTCTAATTAACAACCCTATATTCAACAAGGAAGACGCACTTACTACAACAAAATGCAGCTCAAGAACACGTTGAAAATAAGAATGAAAGATACGCTCACTACTAGTTACTATAAAGAAAAATCAGTTCCGAGACTTAAACTTACAATAAACGAAAGTTGGTGGAATTCACGAGGTCCCAAAAAAAGGGGAATAAATAGGGGCGAGGAAAATGTTGACGTAGCTAAAAATTTTCCAAAAATAAGTCACACAACAACTCAGGGAAAGAGGACCACAGAATCATTAAACTCGTAAACTACCGTTTGAATCATGAATAATCACAATTCCTCCTAAGACAGGATTATTATGTTGAAAATTCTTGTTAATGCCATTAAGAAAATCTAACAAGTAACCCAGCACTGAGGTAAACAGATCAGCGATCAGCCACTTTTGTTCTTTCAAACTTGCAGTAGCTGCTCTGCTTGGAAGACTATGAGAACATGTACATATGTAAATCATTAAACTTGTCCAAATAAAAAGAAAAAAGTTAAACAAATCGTAAAACCTTTCAAATAGTAATGCTTTCATTTTGAGTGTCAAATCCTCAGACAGGTTTATTATGTTGAAAATTCTTGTTAATGCCATTAAGAGAATCTAACAAGTAATCCAGCACTGAGGTAAACAGATCAGCGATCAGCCACTTTTGTTCTTTCAAACTTGCAGTAGCCGCCCTGCTTGGAAGACTGAGAACATATACATCTGTAAATCATTAAACTTGTCCAAATAAAAAGAAAAAAGTTAAACAAATAGTAAAACCTTTCAAATAGTAATGCTTTCATTTTGAGTGTCAAATCTTCAGACAGGATTATTACGTTGAAAATTCTTGTTAATGCCATTAAGAGAATCTAACAAGTAATCCATTGAATGCAGCTCACCTTTAATGAGCATTACATAGCATCAATTGAACTTCTTCAGAAATAGCATTTTCCACGATTTATATTGATCATAATAATGAAAAGAGCAATTGTTAAACATCAATATTTTGACTTAGACCCTACAAATTTTGGCAGATAAACAAATTTTTTTGTTTCCTATGCATCATATATGCCAAAATACATATAAAAAGCAGACATATTGTAATTCTCAACATGCCAGCATACATATAAAAAGCAGTACTCATCATTTATGGGTAACCTCAAAATCACATGAAAGAACTATGTAAGACCTCCTTACATCAATAAATTCTGAAGTGAAGGGGAAACTCACAGCATGTAAGACATAGATTCCCAATGCACTTCTGTACGTAGCCATGCAAGATACAAATTACAACACCACTAAGTCACAAGATTATCAAGAGCTAGAATACCTAAAGAAGCCTTAAAACACAATGAATTAAGTTGTGAAAAACCTATTACCCAATATTCTTTATCTAGCGCAGCTCCAAAAGCCATGAACCTGATCACCAAGCTGCAACCTATCAAAAGACAGGTCTGGCGACCTATAGATGTTGCAAGTAAAATGTGAAGACTGCTTAAGGACCACGCGAACTGTGATTGCACAAGAACAGAGAGGCTCCCCTACCACGGATATAAAGAGGTAATACCTCCTTGCATGAATTTAAAAATCACGACTTTGTAAAAGTTGATGAAATAAGGAATTTGGTACAGACCACAAACATGCACTGATGCACAAATATGGTTATTACATTAAAAGAAAACGCATATGGTCATCTCATGACATCAACGACGAGAGGAACATAAAAATAGTTGTGCACAAAAAAAAGCATTCTTTATTTTGCATACTAAAAGCTTACACGTAGCTTACACGTACTACAAGAATTAATTCCTCTGAAGATTAGAAGTTAGTACATATTGCTCAGATATCTTCTTCACCTTATTTCTTCAATTACAAATGAAAAATAAGTGAACACAAACTTCCATATGCACTTTTCAATAATTCTCACTCACTACTGCTATTGCCTACTGACAGCAATAGGTTCCCATCATTAACCTCTCCCCCTTCAATAATTATTTTTGTTAAAAAAATCAGCTCCTTAATTCATAGGATAAAATAGGATATGTTGTGCACAAAGAAAAGATATGCATTTACCTCATGAGGCACGCGAGCCAAGAGCCAGATCTACCTCTCTGCGTGAAGAAGCTTTTAAACGGAAATTTTGTTCAGAAAACAGAGAAAACTAAGTGAAAGCAATTCCGATTTGATTCATACACAGCAAACAGCCATAAGCAATACCAATTCATTCATAACGATTAGTTCTCAAACAGGCATGTTACAACAAATAGATATCTCCAAATATCTCTTTAAAGAGTACAAAATTGATGATGATTAGGGACGACATAAAAAATAAAAATAAAAAATTAACGAATAAATATAATTGAGAAAACGAAGCGAGAATTGAAACCATGTAAGCCTCCTTTGATCTAGGGGACAAAGATAGCGTGTGGGTTCTTGGATTGGGAGAGGGCAGCGGCGACGGATTTGGAGCCGTCCACGAAATCCTCCCCGTTGTAGACGACGGTGATGTAAAGGGAGCAACTTGGGCAGCGGGCGGTCTCCTCCCCGAGCTTGAGGTCGTCCTTGGTAATCTGGAAGAGGTCGCCGCAGGGGCAGGGGTAGGTGAAGGCCTGCAGCTCTTCGTTCCACTCCATGTCTTCAATCTCCACGTCATCGTACGACATCTTCGTCCTCCTCCTCCTTCCGAAAACAAGCTCTTTCGGAGGCTAGTAGGTCTAGTCCATAGGACGAGACGGGACTAGAATTTATTGGTTGTTCTTAAGGATCCCGTATCTAAGAGAGGTGATTGGAGTATCTCGATGGTGAAAATAACCTACCACACTAATTCGTGTTATGTTGCAGGCATGGAACATGGTGCACGAGACTGTCGGGAGCGGTAGTCCATGCGGCTGATGTATCGGTAACGTGTACGAGTATGGAGCTGTGTCGGGACCGAGAGACCTCATGACGGGTGTGGTGCGTGATGCAGCGGTAGCCGAGTGCTGGTGACCGAGCACTATCGGCTAAGCGTCACGAGCATGGGTCGTGCATGACCGATCAGGTGTATCGAGCATGGACCAGGCGTGATCGATCACCAGTGCCGAGCGCGTGTCGAGCGGTACCGAGCATTGAGCGGTATCGGGTTTTGGTGTGATCGGTATAAGTAGCGGCACTGGGTTGCGGCAGGTACGGGTAGTGCGTGAGGTTATCGGTAGCGGTACCGAGAACCAGCGCTAGCACGTACCGGTATTTGGATTGTTCGGCGTGCTCGAGCGAGCAGTCCCAGTACATGGAGCGATCAACGAGCGCTATCGGTAGCGAGTACCGGTACTCTGGATTGGTGACCGGTACCCGGTAGCGGTACTTGTGGGCATGATCGGTAACTGGATACCGGTATTTGGAGCGGTACCCAGACCCGTGAGGTGTCGAGTGCCGATGAGTAGCGGTACTCGAATTCCGGCATTCTGGTCGGAATTTGCCACAGCGCTGGATGAGTGGAACTCTTGGGTTCGATGGCTGGACTTGGTCGAACCATGGGTGGAACTTGGCCAGCGGTGCATCAGGTTGGAGATAAAGATCATGGCAAGATTTGAGATCTGATTCCAAGCTTTATCTTGTGGAGAAGATAAACATGGAGGAGCTTTATCTGCTGGCAGGTTGAAGATAAAGATCATGGCAAGATTTGGGATCTGATTCCAGGCTTTATCTTGTGGAGAAGATAAACATGGAGGAGCGTTATCTGCTGGAGTAGTAGATAAAGATCGGGATCTCTTATCCAATGACGAATTGGATAAGGCAACATCCTTGGAGATAAAGATAGAATCAAATCCAAGGAGTATCTTGGGGAGTTCAAGATAAACACGGGCAGACTCTATAAATATCTGCTGGCGTCTTCACTTGGAGGGGGACGACAATTAGTATTCTGCAACTTGAGGAGAGGTACTCGAGTGGCGGAGAGAACAAGTGCGAGATTGTGTGAGAGTGCTGCGTGGAGAAGTACTCGCCGAGATCCATTGTGGGTGGTGGAGTTGCTGCAGCCAGGCCTTCACGTCGAAGGGCTGGAACTTCACAATTGCTTGGAGTGGTCGTCGCCCAAGGGATCGAGGTACACAATACTTGTTCGGCAACCTTAGTGGTGAGGATTATATGTGAGAGGGGTTCTCTTAATTCTCACGGTTTCCTTGTTGGATAGGAGACCAACGTTGTGGGGTTTGCATGTCCACAACGTGCAAGTAGTCAGGGGTGCGATTGCTTGTGTATTCCTTTGTTCATTGATTGAAATAAAGGTTGGAATCGAGGTTCCGTAATTGGCCAGAGTCGACATCGGGTTTGGTTACTTGGTCGAGTTCGGTGGGATTCCGAGAATTTGATATATCGTGCATCGGGTAGCGTTATCGGTGGTGTCGGGTGTGCTGGGTAATTGCTTGGCGTAGCGGTACTCGTGTGATTTATCGGTATCGCGAGTGCGGGTGCTGATTGTGCTGAATTGCTGTTTACCGGTAACCGATATCCTGTTGGGCACACTAGGCAGTTCGGGTGTGACCAGCAGTTCGGTGGTGATATGTTGGTGTTGCTGTTTTCAAGATCGCAGTAACTGTTTTCGTTGCGTACTTGAGGTTGGTTGATATTTCCAGGAGGGAAATAGCCGCACATGGTGTCTTTTAGGGCGAAAAATTCTACCCTAAGGGAAGCCCCGTGACAGCAGGCACGCGGCGCCAGCAGTTAGAAGGAAGAGGGAGGAAGAAACGGGTCGGCTAATTGCGAACCGAGTTAAAAATAGAGTTCGTGAATGAATGATTTGGTTAGATCCCTTTGTTGTTGGAGGGATAGACATTAACCAAGGCACCAACGGTGCCCAACGAGCCGAACCCACTACCTCAAGTTACGGATATAAGGACCTATCATCTAAACTATTACATATAAATAAATATAATTAATTATAATTAAATTTATTAATATATATAAAGATTATTTTAGTGGGGGGCAGATAATCTTTCTATTTTAAATTTTAATTTATATTATTCGAGTACAAAGATGACCCAAATTTAATAAAAAAAAATAAAAAATAAAAAGCAAAACAACCCTACCTCCACCATCATTTAGTAATAATAATATTTATTATGATTTTAAATATATTTTGGATAGACAAATGATATTGTATATATTATTATATTATTTTATCGAGTTGAATTCGAGTCGAGTTATGAACCGATTTCAAATTATAAACGAATCGAGTCGAACAGTGCCTTGCGCAAATCTGACTCATAGGATTCTAGTTCGAGTTAAATTCGAGTTCGAGCATTTAAATGTCGAATTTCGAATTGAGTCGAACCGAATCAAATGCCAAAGGCTAGTTAGCTCTATAAATGTCAAAAACTCTCTTGAATATATCACAAGCCTTTCTTTACACATTGAAAAGTAAGTACTATTTTTACCTATTTTAATTTTAATTGGAGGAATTTAAGATTAAATTGTCTAATGATGCATTATTCATGGTTTAATGATAGTTTCCGTTTTATTCACAATTCAATATTATTATTTCACTTAATAGTTTAATCACCATTGTTTACTTGGGCTTCTAGACCATTAAAATAACTGAACCCATAATTTTTCTTTAAAAAAAATTGTTTGCCGAACCTATTATTGTATAACCTGTGATTCGAGTCACGGTTTTATAGTCGTTAGCCGATCGGTTCAGCCGTCGGACCGAGTTGAATATGTTTTAGAACACGTGTACTGAGCTGATGCTGGTCGCGTGTATGAACCATGAGGGTCATGTGTACCTGAGTATGTGATGATAACATCATGAATGAGTAGAGAATGAGTTATCAGAATATATAAGAGTACACAGGTGATGATTTTAGATTTCTTTATTTTGTGACCGTAGAAATAGTTTTAGGCCGTTTACTGCGTTAGGATGTGTTATGGGTAGTTTGGGTGGGTTGATAGTTATAGAGCATGACATTTGGATGTTGTGTGTTTATTTTATTTCATGGGATCTTTCCCAATTTTTCTAGATTTGTTTAAGATTTATTACACGTTAGTTATTATTCTTAACTCGAGATAGAGTCGAGTCAAGTTTTATTTACGAGTTTGCCATCCAACCTTTTCTTTTTCCTCCCGACATTTCCCCCCTCCCAAACCCTTGCCACCACCTTGTTTGCCGCCGCCGTCGTTACCGCTGCCGCCCGGCCGCCGACCAACGCCGCCCAGCCCCCGCAAAGCGTCGCCGTGTCGCCCCGACCGGCCTCGACCACCGTCCTGCTGCCGCGACGATAGATTACCGCGGCTAGCGCGGAGACCGCGTCATGGTCACGTCGGCGATTCCGCCGCCAGCGACCATTGCCATACCGTCGTAGCCACGACATCCTCGATCCCCAAGCGATCTTCCCCGACCAGAGCACCGCCGATCACCGCCCCAGTCGGCCGGATCTAGCCACCCATCGCGGCTGCCCCTATTTTTGGCATTTTTCGGCTAGCCACCGCCTCTGTCGGCCACATTGACACCACAGACACGTCGGGCTCGCCGAGACGGTTCTAATGGTACCCCACACGACCACTATCCGGCTAGTAGACGCCACCAGGGATTGCCACCGGAAAACCGCCGGAAGCTACCGTAAAACCACTAAACCCGCCAGAAAACCACCGGAACTCGTCGGAAAACCGGAATTGTCGGAATTCACTGGAATTCACCGGATCTTATGCTGAGTTCATTCAGTCAAAACCGATCGAGCTTCGGGCGCTGTCGAGCGCCGAATTCGAAGTTCGGGACACACACAACGAAATCCTAACCGTCGCTAGTTGTCGACGACGCGAGGTATAATTACCTCCAAGTTACTATTTAGAATTGATGATTGTTAGACAGCATGCTATGGTTGAGTAATTGATATGAAAAATGTCGAGATGTGAATGAAACAATGAATTACATGATGTGATTAAGAATGATGAGGATTAAGTGACTAATGAGGTAATTTGAGCATGATAAGTGGCCACTGTAATTTAGAAAAATATAATAAAATTGATATGAATAGGGTGACTTAGAATTATTTACATTAATAATTGTTTGACTAATGATAAATGTTTGCATTGTCTGGTAATTATATGAGTTTGATGCATCATGTAGTTAGCGGGCATTAGTATTTGGTTATGATATATAGGTACGGAGTAGGAGCTCGCCGCATAGGTTTGGTTTTCTACTTGCACGACGAGTTAAGTGGCATTTTATTGGATCCCATTTAACTCTAGTCATTTAGTCGAATAGTTTTCCGAGATTAATAACCCTCGAGGATGAGATCCCTCAAGTATGTTTTCGAAAATAAAATCCACCGCAAGTTGCCTTTGGGCCTATTATATTAAATTCCCTACCCAGGCCTATATATATGTATAGTTTTCGTGTTTTGAATGAAAGATGGAAAGAGGGAAGCGGCCATGGCTTCAGATAAGGCATGTGTTTGTCTTCGGATTGATGTTGGGGAGGACCCACTTCATCCCGAAGGATCCTGATAACTCCGCGTTTGAGTTCCTCACACCCGGATAATGTAGAGGTTTACGAGTACTGTTTAGTATAGCGCATGACCGGACTTGTGGTTCAAATGGTACTGAAGGCTATTGCTTGAGAGTACTTAGCCTTCGGCTCAAGGCTAGGAGTGATAGAGAACGTAGAGGGCTGAGATGAAAGAGAATGAGATTTGATGCAAGACGCAATAGATGAGATGGCCAAGGAAAGAGAATGAGATGGAAAGGAGATGTTGTTGACTCGAAAGCGATGGATCCCATTTGTGCCCTTGTGAGAGTTCTTGAGGAAGTATATGATGTTTTTGTTCAACAGGAAGGTTAGCTCTCGTGTGCCAGTTTGATATTAGTTATTTTTTGGACCGGTATCACTCGTTACTGATGTGTTTTCGTACTATATGTAGGTGATGAGTGTGAGATGGATACGCTAGTTTGGACGGAGGAGCAACGAGGTCTCTTGCACACACATGTTTAATATTGTGTTTATGATTTTATTATATTGAAATTGATGGAAAAAAAATACGAAGAGATGATGATACACTGTGATTGAATATTGACATGATGATACGATGTGAGTTATGAAAAGGACGTGCAAGTGGGCTGAGACCCAAGCTCGAGAATGAGTACATAGTAAATTACATTTTATGAATGAAATTGTTGATATGTCAGTATATAGTTATTTATATTGTTTTGATAGGGTGGCCCCTAATTACATTTTTAGGGGAGACTCTGTACGTTCTTATTTGGAGTTTCTTTTTGATTTTATTGCATTTGCATTGATGTGCGTGAATTGATTTTTATGTCATCTATGTAGTAACATGTTAGGATTTTTTTGCATTCATATATGCATATAGAAAATCGCATCTTCATCAGGTCGGCTTAACCGAATCTAGTAGATTAGCGAACGATTCAGTCGCTGGTAACATTTTCGGGTCGGTTACGAATGAGCCGAGTCGGGGTGTTACAATTATCCGGATCGTCGGATGAGGCCAAGCCACCACTTACTATTGTGCTTCATATTTGGCAGCTTGCCCCATCCAACGGACAGTTCTGGCCATCTTCGGCCGGATCCAAGAGGTGGCGGACAGATCTGATAGCCTATTCGAATTTGCCAAGTGCTATAGCCCAATTGGTAGTTTTTTCTAAATATTTTTTTATTTTGTAAGGGTTAAATAATTGGATTCAAATTAATTTATCCAATACATAAACCTAAACTAAAGTAAAATCATGGATAGTTAGGTCATTGGAAAAAAAGACCACAAACTCATAAAAAGGGAATAAACTTTTATTACATCAAGAATTCAAGTGTGCATCATTTTACCATTTAATTGTAAATTTTTTTTTTCAAAATGGGGAACAAATAAGAAAATTTTTAAAAAATGCCTGAAGGACAGAACTATTAAACCAACTATTAAAATAGAAAACCTAGAAAACCATTTGCACAAGTAACCCATTGTAACACCCCAAATCCGGTTCACCCACATGAACCGAACCGGCATGTTACAGGCCCCGGTTAGGTCGGCTAACCCGAACCTAACGCGTGCGGATCCAATCTCAGCGTCTTAAGATGAAGATACGATTTGTCATGCATGCATGAATACATAAAACCCTAGCAGGATACTACATGAATGA
>JAVDBV010085618.1:0-11894 GCA_032619315.1 Piper longum | reverse complement strand
AGCTCGCCATGGGCCACGCCAACGTCTGGAACTCCCACCCCAAGAACTACGGCCCCGGATCCCGCGCTTGGTAACCTCATCTCTCTGTCCCTCCACACGTCTCGCCTTTTTTTTTTATTCTGAATTTTTTTTGTGCTTTTCATGAAAACTTTCACTGTTGAGTTAATTATATTTGGTCTTTGATTTGTTGATTGTTGGTGTAAAGATTGCTGCTTTGAGCAGTAATGGGTATGTTCTGGCTCTGTGTGTTGTATGTCGCTGCTTCGCTTGAGATGTGGAATGTGTTGATTGTTTTGCCACCAGCGGGTGTTGCGGTTATATTGTTTTGTGAATCAAAGCTCAATATTGTGCGGAGGGGTTTCTTCGTTTTGACGATGTTTGAATGCAGGAGGGATGATTGCGATACATTCATGTGATTGAGTCCAATAATCTTCACAATTTATTGTTTAGGATAAATTTCTCTGTTACCATGAATGCTTGTGTTTAGAGGAAGATATGCAATGGAGATTTGGCCAAATATGTGTGGTGATTACTATCGTCGCTGTTGTATGTTATTATGTTTTTACAGCTGCTTGTTTTCTAAAGATGGAAAATTGGCCGATTACAGAGTATGGCTGATTAAATGCTGTTCGTGTTTTCGTGGTGATTATAAGGGTTTTTTATATCCTAAAATTTTTATCAAAAAGTTTGACCTATCTAATTATAAGGGTTTATATTAAAAAATAATAAAAAAAATCTCTCCCATAATGTTGGTGGCCATAGAGCTGCAATGTCGGCTGTGGATGCCTGCATGCCAAATCTAGTTGTGGGTCTACCAAAAATGGTCGGTAGCGGCTAGATTGGGTTGTGTAGCCACCAAAAATTTCATTTTTTTACTGCACGGCTGACCATGTCCATCCCCTATTAGCTGGAGCTGGCCTTCCTATATATAGAGACGTTGAGGTGAGCATGTGGTAGAAAATTTTTTTTGCCCCACTCTAACATCTGGGCCGTCCAATTATTAAGATGATTTATATTTGTCGTTATTAAAAAATAATAAATTGACTTTGATCTAGGCCTTGTTTGGCCGCCCACAAGCCAAATCGGCCGCAGGGCGGCTTGACATGGCTGACACTCGAATTAGGTTGTGCGGTCACCGCCCGCCCTACCCCTCGCTGTCCCATGTTTGGTCACCTTGCCTCAACTTGTCGACACTGCGGGCTCCAACAGTCGGCCCCCTAAATTATATTAAACAAAGAGAACTTACAAGAGGAGATCTGAAAAGATCTTTTACAACTTTAGCTTGCCGCTCTTGAAAATTCTTACACACTCAAACTCTTAGATACTTAAGAACTTAGGACTTGTTTCTGCTTTTTTAAACTTGTTTACAAACATACTGAAAGTGTTTTTATAGACTCAGACTCTAATAAACATTACATTTTATTTTATAGAGCGAACATATCCGCTATATTCCTTTTCACATCCGACCACATCTTTCTGACACGCTTATAAACTTTTTACAATCTTATCTTTTTTATAATACTTGACGCATATAAAGCCACGTCTTCCTTTACTTTTTTAGTCATCATCCAAATCATTTTGGGAATCGTTGGCTTCATTGGGGTCTTATGCCTCTTGCCACATGTTGTCGTCATCTTGTTCGTCATCTTTTTCTTCATCATTGTCCCAATTGTTACAATGGTAATTTCTTTCAGAATGCGAGGGATTAGCCTGTGGATTTTGCATTGTGTGATCCTCGGGTTCTTCAAGTTCATCATCAGAATCCTCATCAAGCTCCTCATTAGCATTTAAATAAACATGTACAGGTGGAGCTCTAAACATATGCCTAGGTTCTCTGGGATCTCCTTCAAAAATATCCTCATGAGTTATTCTATTACCTTATCCTGCAAAAGGCGCTCTTATTTTCCAATTTACAGACCCCCATATTTGCAGAGTTCTTCCTTTTGCTAGCAAATTATATTTATACCACCATGGTTCATACTTATGTTTGACATCAGTTTCCATGTACTAGTAGAACTCCATTTCATCAATAAAATCTATATCAGTAGGTGGTTGCAGAGGATAATGGGCTTCTCTGATGGGTACCACAAATATCTCATGTTTTGCAGGTTCCTCTATTAACTCATAACTTCTTAGAGGTACTGAATAAAACTGAGCTTGAATTACTTCAGATAGCACAATATTTCCTATAGTGGCTTGGAATTTTTCCCCAAATATGAAAGTCTCTTCAGGGGTATTAAAAATTATAAAATCTATCATACCATGATCATATAATTCAATAATCTTATGCTTAGATAAATCATAATGTGACATTGTGATATGAGCTTTTAGGAATCCAACACATTGATTTTTATACTAAAAATATTTCACATAAATCTTGATTCCTCTATAATGATGTCCTTCAGCATTCTGATGAATAGCCAGTAAAAACTTTTGTAAAGATATGAGTTTTTGATAAAATGAGTACCTGGCCTTTTCAGCAATGACAACCTCTAGTTCTGCGCAAACCTCAAAAAGAGGTTTAAGAGTTATGCAAGTAAACTGAGGGAATTTAAGCCTTGTATGTAAACATTCGAAAGATCTATTTACAGACCACAAATTTCCCTTCTTTCTAGCTCTTTCTAATTCCATACCATTGTCATTCATTTCTTGCTTCATCTGAATTATCTCTGTTTGTTGAGAAAAAATTATAATATGTAAGTCTTCAACTTCATTGCTCTTCTTTTCTATTTCCTTCAGTAATTCCTCGGTTTTATTTTTGAGATATTGCACTTCTTCTCCATAAAAGTGTTTTTCCATCTCAAAGTTGGCTTGCATTAGAGAAACGGGAACACTTTCTTCCATATAAAAGTTGTATCCTAACATATTTCTTGCATGTTCCATTGCTTCTTCAAGAGTATAAAATTCTTTAAAGATAGGCTATGTATATCCTTCAGTTGCCCTTTTAACAGAAGACCAGCTGGTAAAAACACCACATTGGAAACCTTGGGTGACAGTATAGTGACTGAAATTTTTGCAAAGGGGTTTTTTCTAGATAGACGAGAAATACTGACTCAAGGCTAGAAGACTCTTAGTTTTTTGGGCTTGAGTTTGGTTATTCCATAAGTTATCAATAAGAACATGTTGACTCTCATCTAATTTCATATATTCAGGAATTTGAAACTGATTATGATTAAAAGAGAATAACTGGTAAGGTCCAAAGTTTAAAAGTTTAGTAAATGGGTATAATTTATAGGACTTGGATTCTTTTATTTTCTCTCTAAATTCACTTGCATTCATTCTTTTGCTACTAGAAGATCCTGAAGATGAAGCCATTTTTCTACCAAATGAAACTTGGTTATTGGTTTTTAAGGAACCATAATCCTGAATTTTAAAGTTTTCAAACTCATTTATACTATGCTTACAATAAACATCTATACTGTGCTTTGATAAATATTTCTTTACCAAACCTTCATTTATTCCCACAAATTCTTCAGTTCTTGATTTATTTCCTGTCAATAGTCTAGATAAAATATGAGCTAAAATATTATTTTTTCCTTTAATATGTTCAAACTTAACATCATATCCAGATCTTTGAATAGCATTTTTAAAATTTAACCATCTTTTATTATTATATCTTTTACTATTTTGATTATTAACATATTTTACTATATTTTCACAATTTGTTCTTATAGTAAATTGTTTATTTAAATATAATCTAAAAGCATTTATAGCATTTATTACTCCTTGTATTTTCATATCTAAACTAGTCCAATTTTGATTTTTAAAATTTCTTAAAACATAACAACTTATTTTTTCTTTTTTTTTATCATCGTATTTATTCGGTTTAGTGAATAATATAGCTCCACATCCTTCTTTACTAGCATCTACCTCTATTATTTTATAATCTTTTACCAAAGGTAACTCTAAAGGTTTTATTTTTTATATTTCTTGTTTAATAGATTTTACTAATTTAACATCTTCTTGATTAAAATATATTTCACCTTTCTTTCCTAATTTTCTATATAATGGTCCAACTAATTTTGATAAATTAGGGATAAACTTTCTAGCATAATTTAATATTCCTAAGAAGGATTGTAATTGTTTTTTATTTTCTATTTTATCAGGAAATTCTAAAGCCTTTTTTACAATATGAGGTCGTAATTCTATAGTTCTATTACCTATTTTTAACCCTAAGAAATTTATATATGTTTTTCCAATTTCTTTTTTTTTTTGAACTACTATTTCTGCTTTTTCAATAATATCAAATACTTTTTCTAAATATTCTATATGACTTTTCATATCTGTAGAGGCTACTAAAATATCATCAATATATACTATACAAAAATCTAAATGTTTAAACAAGGAATCCATAAATCTTTGAAATATATCAAGAGCATTTTTTAAACCAAAAGATAAACATTCCATTCAAATAGTCCTTCAGGACATGTAAAAGTAGTCTATTTTCTGTCTTCTTCTTTCATTTTTATTTGATTATATCCGCTTTTAAGATAAAATTTACTAAATATTTTCTTATCTTGTGTTAAATTTAATATACTATCTCTATGAGGTAAATTATAAGTATCATCATAAGTATTATCATTTAGTCTTTTGTAATTATACAATATTCTAGCTTTTCCTCTAGTTATTTCAGCATGATTTCTTACAATAAAAGCAGCATATATATGAGGACTTTTTGATCTTCTAATTAAACCTTGTTCTAATAATTCTTTATTTGTTTTTTAAATTCTAATATATCCTCAGGAGAATATTCTAAATTGGCAGTTCTTATTATTAAGTCTGGATTTTTTATTTTTAATTCAAATTCATATTGACATTTATTTTTTGTTATATCATCTCCTATTAAACCCAACTTTTCTAATATTCTCTTTTTTGCTAAGTTTTTTATGGTATCATTATGATCTTCTCCTTTTCCTAGATTAAAATAGGCATGCTGATTTAATAATCGTCATGTTTCGTTTTCTATTTCACTATCTTGTTCATTTTCTTTACACAAAAAGTCGAGTGGAGCAGGTCCACCACGCTTTGCTAAGATCTCTGATTGTTTTTTATATTTATGTATTGGAAATTGATAAGCATGTTTAAATATAGTAATACTATTATTATTTAATAATATTTCACCTGTATTGGCAGTTATAAAATTTAATCCTAATAAAAATTCTTGAGATTCTATTCTTTCAGGAGCTACATGTATAGTAGGTAAATCATATCGAGTAGTAAACCTTCCTGAAAAATCTCTAAATTGTATAGTTTTTGGTTCTATCTTATATTCTATACTAAGGATAATATTTTCTACACTTTACCCTAGGTATAGCCCATAGTATGTTGTCACACTGACTGAACAATTTAACCAGTGTGGCCATCTCATCTGGAGGTCACACTGCACTGTTTTTGGACTCTATCTGTGTACAACCTTAAAAGACACACTAATAGTGTTTGATGATTCATGTAAGACCGTAACTAACACTATCTTGTAATACCTGTTTGACCCATGGATGTCAGGTCAAGGCAATTGTATGCAAAATGACTAGTGAAGTCAATCCTGTATCATCACTTTAAAATTATCTCAGTGCACCTAACTTTCCTCTGCCCGACTAATGTTATCATAGCTATATATTCTCCTCAATGTCTAACTCAACTATCCTCATAATATTGTGACATGCGGTCTTTGTGCAAAGCTAAGAACATCTTCAAGTAGTTGTCCTCCTCTAAGGTGAGGTAATTACTTAGCCTTTCCTTCTACAATAACTACTCCACTCAGTCGGCGGTAGTGCAATATATGGATGGTGGTTTTGTATCATAGATGGTAGTAGTGAAACTCGGACCGCAGTGGTGAAACTCGGACGGTGGTTGTGCTACTTGGACAGTGGTTGTGCTACTCAGACGGCGGTTGTGATACTCGAATGGCGGTTGTGCTATCCAGGTGCTGAAGTCTAATCCTGATCATGTACGTCATGAACCCATTACTGTCTCTAACATATTTATCTCCATGTGTCTATTTCATCAGAGGTAGTTGTTATCAACTCGACTTAGCCTATCCAACCATGTGTGCAATTCAGGTGTTGCAGCTTGATGCTAATCATGTATGTCATGAACCCATTACTGTCTCTGGAATATTTATCTCCATGTGTCTATTTCCCCAGAGGTAGTTGCCATCAACTTGGTTCAGTTTATCCAACCATGCATGTATGATCCGAAGGGGTCTAGATCATAGTGGTGACACTTACAATGGTGATCCAATGATGAGTCTACACAATCTCCTACAATCTGGGGTGGCTGCTTGTACGAACACTAATTGGTTCTCAATAGCAATAACTAATCTGGCCTTGGTAGATCGAGTAAAATTCGGCCAGCCATCTAAATTTGCGGTCATAGGCAACTATCTCGTGCTCGATGTGTTCATGCCTCAAATCTTTAAGAGTGGCCAATAATGCTCTTAAGACATATATACACCAGTGGAAGAGGGGGAGGCGGTGAAATATCCATGAGACTGTAGATCCACCACTGCACTCATCCTCATCCACTGCTATCTCCTCGAAGTGGTCTATCTCAAGTCATCTATTCAAACTTTCATCTGTGCTCCAAGTACCTTAGTGCCTCCACTGTCATAACCACATCCTTCATCCACAAAGATCTGTCCAAAGGTCTATGTTCCTTACTGTAGACCTCAGACTATGCCTAATGGATCTATTTAAGACATTCAATGATCCATGTTCATTTGTCACATAACTATGTGAGTATCTCTGTACTCCAAGCTTCATAATTATGTTATCTCTTATAAGTATGTCTTGCAATGTACACCATGTCCTAAGGAAAGATTGATGTGGTGACATGCGAAAAGATGGGCAAGTGCTCCTGTGAGGTTTCCAAAGTTCTAGGTATTCTCGATCACCATCCAACACAACTTCAACTAACTAAGCATGTGGACACTCTTACGTCGTCCAAATCACAGGCACGGTAACAGCAAAGGCATATCTCAGAGCTTATCATGACATTCCAAGAAGATCCTTATTGGTGTATATTAAACCATGATCTCATCATATCCATCTCATAAGTCCTCTATAATTGCAAGCACCTAAGCATGCACTACTTAGATCTTAGTGATCTCACCATCTGAAATCGTAAGGAAGAAACCAAAGAAAATACATGTCGACTTGGCTAAGGACAGCTCCACACACTTGGCTCAAAATAAAAGTCTTCCATCTCAATGGACCAAGACATGGCTCTGATACCAATTTGTAACACCCCGATTTCGGTTCACTTAAGAACCGAATCAGAAATGTTGTGATCGAGTCAAATCATGTTTAATGCTATTGGCCGATACGACTCAATTGATCAAATAGATCGAAATAACCATTTTGGTGTCATGAGAATGGAGGACATTGTCAAATAAACATCAAAATACATCGAATATAAATAAATGCAAGAAAGTAAATATTAGGTTGAGCTCAAGTGTGTATAACATTTATCTGTCCTCCCACCAAAGTCGACTCAAGATTTGCATGACCTACATATATTATATGAAAGCCGTCAGTAACGAATGTTACTGGTCCGAAAAATAACTAATACAACCTAGCAAATGGGAATTCCATTACCCACGAAAATATATCAAACTTCAAGAATGCCTCACACCGGGCGATAAGCAACATACTTAACAAATTCCGGCTCGCATGCACGGCTCATAATCATAATCACACATACATACATACAGCGTTTACGCCCTCACACCTTCCATATCACACGCTACTGTACTCGAGTTGCAAAAGGAACAATTAAGTTAGTGCCACATATTCCAGAAATGCGCTACATTACGCAGTACCATCATACACCTGCACTACCTCATGGTTTGAAGGGGCACTAGTACGGTCCATACATATCTCCGTACCACTCATTCTCTTATTCGTGAAATCCGTAAAACAACACGTACTTATATAATAGGCTTAGGGATGAGGCTTGTATAATAAATTTTTTGAGCTAAAGTTCGAAAACCAACAAGGGATCTCATCCTTGTAGTATTATTAAACTTACGTATAAAACACAGCTAAATGACCCGAACTCGGAGGAATCTGATAAAACTCCGCCGATGTCATCCTACGTATAAAATACGATCAAACTCTACACACAAGGAGTCAAGCAGAGAGGGAGAAAGTCCTATGGGGAGAAAGTCCTACGGACCTGTGGTCCAAGTTCCAAACGTATATGCACATCTACGGTGAGCTCGAACTTCGAAGCCTATATCGGAACCCATTGCTAAGTAAAATCATGGTTGCATGAATCGGAATCAGAATCAGAATCGGTTTTCCAAGGAATCGGAATTGAAATCGATCTAAATCGGCCAAAAATCGGTTTTTTTGAATCGGTCAGGAATCGGTCTGAATCGGAATCGGAATCGGTCCGAATCGGTTTTATAAAAAAAATTTGGCAACTCATAACAAAAATAGTTGAAATTCATAATTGTATAATTTCTCAACATAAAAACACAAATTCAGGTATTTATACAACAATCATAAAGGTATGTAATTATGACAATCCAACGGCAGAGTCATACCTGAAAAAACAAATAAGAACATACCTGAAAGAACATATTCTTTCTGTAATTCAAATAAAGACAAACCTGGAAGAACATACCATTTATGCAATTAACACAATTTTATATAATTACATACCTGAAAGAGCATTCACAATTTATCATCACAATACCACAATGTCATTTACAATTTATCATCACAATACCACAATTTAACACAATTTAATACAAGTCCAAAAAATTAATGTTCAGCACAATTCTAGATCATCTAATTCATCATCTGAAACATGTTCGGAGTCTGAATCATTATCACCAATGGGAAGAGTAGAGCTACCATGTGCATCAACGTGAGATCCCTGTGTAAAAGGAGGCATAGAACCCTCAATCAGATGAAGTCCCTCAGGTTCAGGTGGCAAAGATAAACCTTCAGGCGCAGTAGAACACGATCCAATTGTAGTTCTCAATGTGGTATCACATTCATTCACAACAACGGCATCTTCGTCTTCACCATCATTGTTGCCAACATTTGAACCAAAGAAATCATCCTGAATACAAAAGTCTTACCCTATTCATTTCAATTCAAAAAAAATTCATACAGAAAAGTGCTCCAGTTACGTTCATCTAAGGAACCAAATCGACTTGGGAATGGGTTGTCCCGTTCTCCAACCCACTCATCTAACGAGTCTTCTAAACTCAAATGCTCACTAACTGCATCATATTTATGCCTCCACCTCAACTCGTTCTCTTTGACCCGCATGTTGTAATGAACATATACAATATCATTGACTCTCTTCCTCGCAAGTCGATTTCTTTTTTTGGTATGTACTTGGTCAAAAGTGCTCCAGTTACGTTCACAACCCGATGATGAAGAAGTTTGACTAAGTATTCCAATAACTATCTTTTTCAGTTTGGGGCAACTTATACCATGTTGCTCCCACCATGATGTTACGTTTGATAAATTGATTTACTTATAAGCTTGCTATAAAAATGAAATATGGAGAAAGGTGGTTTGTACCTGGGTGAAGGACTTTTCTATTGGTAATTGCAAGAGAATGTCCAAAATCTCCTTTTGCATATACAAAATCGGACCACTACAAAATATTAAAACAAAATTAGTAAAAGTATCTTGACCTGCAAAGATGAAATCATTGAATGCACAATGCACATTGAAATCGTTGAATGCACGATGCGCATTAACTATTTAGTTATACAAAAATATTTATATAAAAAACTTAAAAATAATAGTATCTTAACCTGCAAAGATGCCATAGATCGATCTGCATCATTGACTTCCAAACGATAGATGACATCATTGAATGCACGATACACCTCGTTAGGCTACAAAATTAGTCTCAATCAAACATAAGCAATATGAAATTGTTAAAAAAATCATAAAGGTATGTAAGTTAAATAAGAACATACAATGGTAGAGTTGGAGCGATAACGAGTTTGAGGATTAAGCATATATGTTGCAGCATGAAGAGGATGACAAAATTGATTCGCCCATCTCTTGATGATGATAGCAACAAATAACTTGTATCGCTCTACTTTCATGTCGTGGACCTCTTTTATTTTTTCGATAGTCGTTTGCATTGCATCATAAACGAATGGCATCGAAGGTCTGTCATCACTGTCCACCAATCTCAAAAATCGCACAATGGCTCAATTATTTTGTGCACAAATTCCATCTTCTTCCAAAAATATGCACTCAAGATAATCCCTTCAGCTGCGATTCCACCCTCTTCTTTTACAAATTTCGATGATGAATACATTTCAGAAACAAACATCTTTTTCAGTGCCTGCTTGTATTCTAGGAAGCTCACAATCGTCAAAAAATGCGTAGCAAATCGAGTTGCACCTGGTCTCACCAATTCATGTCCATTTGTGAAATTATTCCTCATAAGAGCCAACAACCTTGAGTGGTTGTATATAAATTTGGTGACTTTCTGTGCATTCGTAATGCATGCCCCAACTTTCTTAATTTTTGCAAAGTCCTTCAGCATAAAGTTAATACAATGGGCAGCACATGACGTCCAAAATAGATGTGGTCTCTTATGTTCTAGCATCTTCCCGGCAACTTTGTATGCTGAAGTGTTATCAGTAATGACCTGGACAATATTTTCTTTCCCAACTTCTTCTACTACTTTGTCCAGTAAACTAAACAAATAGGTAGCATCCTTTTTTTTTTATCTGAAGCATGAACTGATCCAAGGAAATACATTCCTCTTGGGCAGTAAACTAGAAAGTTGATCAAAATTCTCCCGGATTGATTGGTCCACCCGTCAGACATAATGGAACAGCCTGTTTTCTTCCAAGAATCTTTTATATCCTTGCATTTATGGAAGCCACTTCAGCAGTAAGAAGATTACCTGACAAAGCATTTTTGCCCGGAGGTTTGATCCCTTGATTACCGAATTTACCTGCCACATCAATCATTTTCTGAAAGTAAGGCGAGTCCACAACATGGAAAGGAATGACACAGTGATAGAAGAATTGAGCAACGACGGTGTGCAATTGCTCTTTCGCCTTCTTTTCTAATGTCGTAGTAATTCTCATTTGACCTGATGTCTTCTTCTTCGCACTTTCAACAATAGGTGCCTTCCTCTTCCCTGTAGACTTAGAGCACCCACCACTTTGCTTATGAACTTCCATCTCTTCCATATCTGAGTCATTCAAACCATATGACCCTATTTCTTCTCTAATCCTTTGTTTTAATTTCTTGGTATTTTCCACACCAGTGAGATAATCTCTCATCTTTTGTGCATCTGCTTCAGGAACTTTATTACACGCAGCAACATTTTCGTTGACTCTAGCTATATGTTGCTTGAATCGATATATCCCTCCACTTATGATTTTTCCGTAAAAGTTACACACGGCTTGCTTCTTAGATGCATCAACTAGTGTGTCATATTCCCATCCAAAATCCATCTTCCCTGTGACAACTCTGGTTTGCACAATACAACATTTGAAAAAAAACAATCCATGCAATTATTGGATAGCAACACGCAATTGTACATCAATTAGCATGACATTAAACATCAATTAACATTAAACATCAATTAACACTAAATTAGCATCAATTGACGTCTGAAATTTTTTAAAAAAAATTTCATCCAATTAAACATTAATCAATTCAATTAAATATCAATCAGCATGACATTAAACATCAATTAGCATTAAACATCAATTAACCCTAAATTAGCATCAATTAACGTCTGAAATTTTTTAAAAAAAATCTTTTCATCTAATTAAACATTAATTAGTCCAAATAAACATCAATTAACCCCAAATTAGCATCAATTAACGTCTGAAATTTTTAAAAAAATTCAAAAACAGTGAACAGACGGCCAGGCTGTCGGCGGAAGTT
>JAVDBV010085616.1:0-12735 GCA_032619315.1 Piper longum | reverse complement strand
ATACGCTTGGAGCTTGGACCACAGGTCCATAGGACTCTCTCCCTCTCTGCTTGACTCCTTGAGTGTAAGGTTTAATCGTGTTTTATGCGTAGGACGACATCGGCGGAGTTTTATCGGATCCCTCCGATGTCGGGTCATTTAGCCGTGTTTTACACATGTTTAATAAAACTACAAGGTTGAGATCCCTTGTTGGTTTTCGAACTTTAGCTCCAGAAATCTATTATACAAGCCTCATCCCTAAGCCGATTATATAAGTACGCGCTGTTTTACGGATTTCACGAATAAGAGAATGAGTGGTACGGAGATATGTATGGACCGTGCTAGTACTCCTCCAAACCATGAGGTAGTGCGTGTGTATGATGGTACTGTGTAATGCAGCGCATTTCTGGAATATGTGGCACTAATTTAATTGTTCCTTTTGCCATTTGAGTACAGTGGCGGGTGATATGGAAGGTGTGAGGGCGTAAGTGTTGTATGTATATATGTATGATGATGATTATGAGCCGTGCATGCGAGCCGGCATTTGTTAAGTATGTTTGCTTACTGCTCGGTGTGAGGCAATTCTTGAAATTTCATATATTTTCGTGGGTAATGGAATACCCATTTGCCAGATTGTATTAGTTATATTTCGGACCAGTAACATTCGTTACTGACGTTTTTCATATAATATATTTAGGTCTGGAAATCTTGAGTCGACTCTGGTGGAAGGACAGATAAACGCTACACACACTTGAGCTCAACGCAGTATGTACTTTCTTACATTTATTTATATTTGTTGTGTTTTTATAAATAATTGACAATTTCTTCCATTCTCATGACACCAAGAGGGTTACTTCGATCTATTTTATGGATCGAGTCTTACTGACTAATAATATTAAACATGTCTCGACTCGATCATAACATTTCTGATTCGGTTCTTAAGTGAACCGAAATCGGGGTGTTACACCAAGAGATTTACCATAATTGGTGAAAATAAAAAATAAACAAAGCACACTAAAACTAGATCATCAATTTGTTCGGTTTCAAACTATTTCAATTCGATTTCAGTGGGGCTAAAGATAAACGGAAAACTATATTGATATTTTTGTTGGAACCGAACCGAACCAAATTAATCGACATACTTGGAGTTTTTAAACATATTTGGAAATCAATATTTAATATTAAATTATCATAAAATTATAATGTTTATGATGAATTTTTAATTGTTTAATATGGTATATACGTTTAAAATTAGTTATTAAATTATTAAAATCAATAAAATAATGATATAATTTTTATTACACAGTTAAACAAATATATTTTTCATTACTTGTAATGCACTTCAGTCATTCAGTTACCAAACCAAATTAACCGAAATATTTTGTTCAATTTTTACATTCAGTCATTAAATGGAATTCGTTTAATTTGGTATAGTGAGTTGAGAATCAAATTAAGCGATTTCAATTTACCCAAGAATGAAAATTTACTTGCCGAGGTACATGAAATAGATTTTTGTAAGTCCACAAAGTATTCCAATTTTTTGGCTATGTACCTAGGGACATGGCCAATCAACTTCTTAAGAGTATTAATCCAAGGTCATTCTGGGTTTTATTTCTTCCTATATGGTGAGTGAGTGAAGTTAAGAGAGTAGCTCTCTAAAAACATCAACATATAGTCAATTTATCACCACTTACATCAATGTAAAAGTAATAACATCTTAAACTAACGTGGCAAAGGTCAATATCATAGTTATTAAAAGAAATTTTTACAAGTTATTATTTGGTACAAAGCTGCATAAGGGAAGATATTTTTCAAAATTAATTCGTGGATGAAAAATCAGGCATAATAAACAGAAGGGGGGTAATTTTTTGAATTGTTAAAATGATGTTCAGATCTCTATGAGATCCTTAAACAAAAATACTTGTAAACCTATAAACTTATAAAATTTATAGTATGAACTACTTTCCGTATTTAATGTATCTCTTGAGTCGGATGTGGAGAAACATTCACATCAATGATTTTCAAATGGCCCATAGGTAACCCATCCATTTTTATTTTTTTTGCTAGGGCCATAGCTAAAAAGTTACTTGAGTTAGGGCTTGTTTAGTAGATAATTATTTTAGGTCAACCTTACTAAAAATATTATAATGTAATATATTCCAAAAAAAATAGTGCAATATAATTATTGTATTTTGTATTGAAATTAATCATGATTTTCAGGAAGTGGGTTATCCATTCTCTCCTATATATAAGAAAATTTTCTTCTCTTCTTTTCTTAAAAGATGAAACACGAAATATATGGATTGCATATCAAAGAGCACTCAAGTGAACCACTTTTAAGTAATAATGATTATTTTATGCTCACACTTAGGCTTAACTATACTTAATTTAGATTCAAATTAAATATTTTACTTAATATATAAAATTTATTAAATATATCTACTATTAATAAGGCTAACTATTTTAAAATTTTGATGTTAATTACACTATTTTTATGCAAACCAAGTAGACCCTTAGAAAAAAAGAATGTGTCAGGTTAGACTTGACCAACCACATGTGGTAGACAGAAGCGTGGCAGGCATAGCTAATTGGTCATGGCCACAACAAACGTAACCAATTGGCTGTGGCTGCAGCGGGCAATTGGGACACCCTATGCCAAGGGATGGCCGATTCTAGCCATGAAGACCCTCGCCCCAGTTGGCATCCAAATTGCTAGACCACCCTTTGCCTTGGGCAACTAGTTCAAAATCCAGAAAGCCAATTATATGTTTTTAGCCTTGGGTTAGTCTGACACCGGTCGTATAACAAATTGATATATTATATATTCTAATGAGAAAGTATTAATCCTTAAGTGAGCCCAATGAGTAAAGCAGAGATTGTTAGGTTAGTCTTACATCAGCTGTGAAATAAATTAGTTATTTGTATATAGGCAGGTAATAGGAAAACTTTATTTCTTTAGCTAGATTTTAGATTAAAAGATGCTCATGATACTTATTGCAAGTCATTTTTTAATACCAAAGGGCCCAACATTGCTGCGACTGAATCCATCTACCATGGCCTTACGACACCATCCTCAAGGCTAGGAGCAATTGAGTTTGGCTCTGGCTACTTGAGCTAGGGTGGCCAATGTTAAATGTCATGGTTGTAATATCCTACAAAAATTAGTCCTATATCTAATACATAGTTGATAAGATCTAGTATATTAATAGGTTGTGTATTTATAGACTTTCAACCTGTATTAATCAATTTCAAAGTAATGATTTGACCTGTCTATTTGCACTTGAGTCAAAAGACCAAACTAAGCAAACAAAACTCAAAGGATGGAATTCCCTAATAAAAAATGAGTAGATTGCAAGATCCCCTATAATATTAATCTTATATCTATTATGTAATACTAAACAATCTGACCACTGTGACCATCCCATCTGGAGGTCATATTGCCTTCTTCTCTAATTCTATCTATATTCATCCATGTAAGACTATCACTTATACTATCTAACAATATACATTTAACCAAGGATGTCAGGTCAAGGCGATGATATACAAGATAGCTAGTGAAGTCAATTTCATTACACTTAACTTTTCACTGTGTGGGTGATGTTACCGTAGCCATTTCTTGTCTTCAATCTTTGACCCAACTCTGCTCTCAATGTTGTGGCATGCAATGAGAAGCTCACAACATTGAGAGAAGAGTTGGGTTAAGGATTGAGGATATGATATAGCTACGGTCACATCACCCACACAATGGAAAGTTAAGTGGAATGGAATTATTTGAATGTGATAGCATATGATTGACTTCACTAGATATGATACATACCATCGCCTTTACCTAACATCCTTAGATTAGATGTGTATTGTATGATAGTATTAGTGGCAATCTTACATAGATGCATATAGACAGAATCAGAGAACAAGGCAGTATGACCTCCAGATGGGATGGTCACAGTGGTTAGATTATTTAGTAAGCATAACAACATATGTATGAATTCTAGCAAGGGTATGCAGTATATGATCATGTAGATGGCCAGACATGCAATTTGACCTCTTCCAACGAAAACAGTTCAACTCGTATTAGAATTTTGGCATAGATGACGGGTTCAGTAACGGAGTGTCCCTTAGGGAGATAGCGTTTTCCTTGTGCTTTGCTAACACGATTAGGTCCTTACCCTGAGACAGAAGATTTAGCCTTTGCCCTGAGTATAGGAGGTACCTTCGTGGTACTATTTAAGACTTACAGTGTACATAGCCGATGATAGACTAGTCTGGAGGAGATAACTTCACTCAAGCTTGAGAGCAATGCAGATAGGAACTTGAGTCAGATCATACCACACTGACTAGATAGAAGGACAATAGTGTTTGCTCATCTTAACTGACAGCTTTGCTTGAGAGTCTACCACAATGGTAGTATTCATATAAGTCAAGATTAGTGTTATAAATCGGTACGGGATAGTAGGTTACACACCAGTGAAGAGTGGATGAGACATGTGTCAAACCTCACTATGAGTCCTAGAAACTCGAGGGGAGATAGTGGTTCTTCGAGTTTTTTGAACCCCATCCATTTAGAAGTGTGTGACTAGTATGATATTGAGAAATACATGCCTACTATTAGTTGATTGAACTAGAGCCAGTTAGGAGCCGTCTCTTAGACTCGTCATTGATTAGTTGCTCTATAGGGTGACCACCTATAGAGGAGTCCAATCATGATAATCTTATAGACATGTCCATGGACCTACCTATATTTTTGAGTCACCGAGTTTCTAATACAGAGTTACATTACCCCACCATGACTCAGACAAATATGCTTACATCACCACAAACAGAGGCAGAATGCCAGACTATGTGAGGATGCAACACCTCCCATCTAGAGCCCTAGAGTAATGTGACTAATTTTCTACGAGAGATCGAACCTCTTACCATGTGAGTAGAGATACAGAGCCGAGCCTCTACCTAAGTATTTTTACACTTACCCTTGTAGATATATTAGTTCTACTATATGTTTTCCACATGGATGAGATGAGCAAACATTGACTAGTGCAGGTGCCACAGACCAGATGCAAGTTCCACAGTTTTTTACAGAGTATGTTTTCATACTCCTTAAGACATGCTATACAGGTATTCTCGCCTTCATTTCATCATAGAGAGCTCCCATTTGCAGTAGTTAGTAGCTATGTAGATAGTTTTGAGATCCATATCATGCAGTAGAGTAAGAGTAGTTGTCCTTGTTCCATTATGTGACAGTGAGATACTTGAATAGGGACTGAGTTATCTAAGACCTAGTAAGCAATCCAATTCCTCTTATGGGGTCACCTGAGTGTTTGAGTTAGACTGGCGACAGTGAACCATACAGCCCATTAGCATATACCCTTATTTGGTACTAGAGTTAGTCATATGCTAGCAGGACTTGCAAGACACCTTACTATAACCATATGACTTGGAACAGAGTGGCATGAGGGAATACGTAGTCTACCTATCACAATAATGAGGATCGGGTCGCATACCTCGCACTGAGATAGCTTTTACTAATGTAGGTCAAATTAGTACCTTACAATACTATAGAGTACTTGATTAATGACCCAATAGGGTGGATCTAGGTTTTTCCCGCCGATGTCAATGCATTTCAGCCCCCATAGTTTGCAGTGACCATAGGAGCTAGTCTAGCAAGATGATTAGAGTATGTATGGTTAGTCTAGTCAAACAATTTTAGCATATATGACATATTTTGCTAGATGATTCGATCACGTATAGTCTGTCCAACAAGATCTCTAAGGAGTCCGTTTGGGCCGTGTATAGCTAGCATTCAAAGTAGAACTACCAGTTTGCCAACAAGAAAACAACTTCAATTGAGTTCTCTGATCGTAGTTTATGTGAGAAATTCCAAGCACAAAATTTTTATAAGGAGGAGAGGTTGTAAAACCCAACTTTGGGTAATGGTTTTTCCTGCTTATAGTTGTCCAGCTCGGAACAGTCTCAAGTGGGTTTGATCAAGTTCGAGTTAGACTAATTTTAAGAATATGAGTATGAGGCCTAGATGGCCATATGAGCATGTTATGGATATTGAGTATGCATGATATACATATGATTGTTTTAGTTATGATACTTTATATAATGAGTTATCAGTATATACACTAGGTATACATATGATTTTTATGAGTTAGCTAGGATTTTAGGCCTAGATCTAGGCCATTTCAGCGTGTAGCATCAATTTGGAATTTTCTAGGTATTTCATTTGCACATAGCATAGTAATTTGGAACACTCGAATGTGCCCAAGTGGGCTCATATTGATTAGGTTTAGGGTTCAATGCACATTCAACATTCTTGCCTCGTTTCCTGCCTATCGAGTCAAAACTCAGATCCAGCTTACGATGACTTCGAGTTTATTATATTGAAATCCTTAAACAGGCCTATATACATGTAGTTTTTTGTGATTTCAGTGAGATTTGAGACGAGGAAAAATCAACGGCCGCGTCTTGAGATAAGGCATGTGTTCATCAAAGTAGGATTTTGAATTGGTGAGTGTCCATTCCATTCCCGAGAAATCCTGATAAATCTACATTTGAGTTCATCAAACTCGAAGAAGTGTGGAGGTTTATAGGTATTGCTATGCAACTTATGTCTAGACTTGTGGTTTCAAAGGGTATTGAAGGCACATGCTTAAGAGTACTCAGCCTTTGTACTCATGGCCATGAGTGATACGGGTGATGTAGAGGGTTGGAAGGAAAGAGAATGATTTCCCGCATAAGGGATAGTTTAAAGTGGGCAATGAATGAAGATGAGATAGAAAGGGGGCGCTATCGTGCGAGGTCGTTGATTCTTAGTTATTGTCCTTATGAAAGTTCTATGAGGAAGAGTAATGAGGTTTTCATTCAACAGGAGCATGTGTCAGTTTGTTATTAATTATTTTTGGACTAGTAATGCTCATTACTAACATCTTTTTATTAACTACAAGGAATGAATGTTGTCGGAACTGTAGAGGAACCACACTTAAATCACTCGCACATGTAATTGCCGAATGTAATTATTGACGATGACGTGTGTTGAATTGTGAGAATGATGAAATTTAAATAATATTTTGTGAACTGCTATAAATATTTTGCATGGGAATGAAAATTGAGAATGGAAAAATAACGGGTGAGCAATGAACTTTAGACTCGGCTCATATGATGAGGAAAGTAAGGATAACTGAAAATGTGACAGAAATTCTGTGTTTGGATTGTATTTTTTATCTTTATAGTTATAAATATATGCTACTTGTTGTTAACAAGGTGGCCTATATTGCACTTTTTGCTGAGATTCTGTCCATGTTGCATTAAAAATAGATATTTCTTTTAAACTTTTTGTTTGTTTGGTTCGTTTGAATACTTGTTTGGATATCATAGCCTGCATGTACGACAACGTTAGCACACAACCATCCCATCCATGCTTTGCATGTTACATTACCATTTTGAGACGCCGAAGTGTAGATCCGAATTGGTTTAACCAATTCAAGTAGATTACTGAACAGTTCGGTCGCTTGTAACATTTTTGAGTTAGTTCACGGGTGATCCAAAATAGGGTGTTACAGTCGTGTTATCAGTCCTAACTCTTGGTTGATTAATATGGTAGATGCATTACATGTTACAAGTGTGCCGAAGCTGCTCCGAGCTGTGCCGATAGGTATTTTTCTAGTCTTAATGTTTTTGGTTTGTAGATTTTCTTACCAAACAACGATGTTACAAGATGATCAGATTAGAGGAGGGAGTACTAGCAGGATGGTGAAACAGATTGGGGACCATCCTCTCCATTGAGGACCATCGTGCCACGAGAAGAGACTAGTGTGCTAGTTTCAGCTAGTCGATGTAGTGAGAGCCGTCATTGAGACAATCGCCGTGATAGGCACCGCAACAAAGGTAGTCGACAAGAGAGGGATGCTGCGATTGTTAGATTAGCCGAAGTTTAGATACTAATTCATGAGAGAGCTCAGGCAGATAGTCATTTTGGTAGCCAGAGCTGAGAAAAGTCTAACAGTGGATGAAGAGGTACGAGGAGAGAAAGCAGTTCACATGGGCCCTCCGCCACCACCTCCTCCTCCACCGCTATAGCAGAGGGCTTGTTGTTATATTTACTTGTACTATCTTACCAATTGGGTCAATATGTATGTAACTGTGTGTTAATCTAGGCCACTCATTGCCCAAAAAAATGAAAATAATTGCTTCATATCCTCAATAATTATCAAAAACAACACAAACTAGCACATATGAAAATGAGTAACAAATTATTCATTAATCATGAGAATAATTAAGGGTGTACATAAAATGATTAATCCTCGTGATTCATGGGTCTAACTAGAGGTAATACTAGGGTTATCAGGGAGAGGATTATCAGTGAGAGTAGGGTGGTGTGTGGCAAATGAGGCACTAGGCAGCATGGGGCTGGGGGGTGGGTTTTACTTGTTGCTATAGCATAGGGCTTGTTGTTATATTTACTTGTACTATCTTACCAATTGAGTCAATATGTATGTAACTGTGTGTTAATCTAGGCCACTCATTGCCCAAAAAAATGAAAATAATTGCTTCATATCCTCAATAATTATCGAAAACAACACAAACTAGCACATATGAAAATGAGTAACAAATTATTCATTAATCATGAGAATAATTAAGGGTGTACATAAAATGATTAATCCTCGTGATTCATGGGTCTAACTAGAGGTAATACTAGGGTTATCAGGGAGAGGATTATCAGTGAGAGTAGGGTGGTGTGTGGCAAATGAGGCACTAGGCAGCATGGGGCTGGGGGGTGGGTTTTCGTGCTTCTTTAAATTAATGGGGGTTTTGTCCCATGCATTGCTGATGAGCCCATCCATCGGAAACCATTGCTTCCTCATCATCTCCATTGCTTCTGTGAAGTGTAGACACCTTCAACCCATCGTTGTTTGCGAAATGAGACATCACCCAGCCACACAAAATTTACGAGGAGAACGGTTTGTCTTTTTTATCCTATTGTGGTCTTCTATTGCGGTGGGCAGTAGAACGATGCGGCCCATCACACAACACCACCCCACCCCTCCACCGACATTGGCATTGTCTCCAAAGAAGCGCAATGTAAAACCTGTAACTCGAATCAGGGTTGTATACTCGCCAACTGATCTGTTTAGCCTTAAGTTCGAGTCAAGTCAGTTTCATAGCACGCGTGTTGTGCCGAGGTTAGCTGTGTATTATAAACGGTGATGGTCATGTGTATTCTAGGATATTATGACAACATCAATAATGCATTAGCAAAATGTATTTTCAATGTAAATAAAAGTACGCCAAGTTTATTTTATTTATAGTAGACTATAGAATTATGTTTAAGTCATTTATCACATTAGGACACGTTATTTATCATTTTTTGGTGGGCTAGTAGGCTTAGAACATGACATTTGACTTAGGTCTAATTTCTTTAATTTTATTGTATTTTATTATATTTTAATTTATATTTTAGGATTTATTTATTCTTATGGACTCTAGTCGGGAACGAGACAAGTTTTATTTACAAGATTACCCCCGACTTGATATTCTTGCCCCCACAACCTTCTTCTCCAAACCGCCGCCCAAATCCACTTCCCCAACCCCTTGCCGGCGACCACCCTCTCAGCCGCCATCCACAACCCCGATGACCTCCCCTCGCCATCACCGCCACATCACCCACCTTATTTCCTCCCTCCTCTCCCTCCCCACTTATCCCCATTTTCCCTCACGGTCACCCACGGCCACCACCTTGCAGGCATTGCTGCAGGCCACAAATTCTGCTACGACCCCCGGCGACCCTCACTAGCCCCAATATCCTTCTTCCTAACTCCTTCCCTGTTTGGATGACCACATGCACGGCAACCCGTGCTAAACACCTCCGCCACTTGCATGTGATGTCGCCAACAACTAGTACCCCGCCAACAAGAATCTTCCACCACCACCCTCGGCCAACACCTCCACCTCCCCCTTACTTCCTCCTCTCTTCCTCTCCCTCTTCCTTCGTCCCACTTCCCTTTTCCTACTCACCTCCTCTCACCACCCTCGGCCGCCGGGAGGTTGCAGAACCCACCTCTCCATCAGCCTAGACAGACCATGCCACCTCCTCCACTTCCTCCTCCTTGCCCTACTCGACAACCCTAGCTACTTGCCTCTCTCCCTTGCTTGTCCAGCAGGCACCCAACACCATCACTTCTGCTCGGGAACCGCCGTCCGCCGGCCAGTCGAGCACCACCACCATTCAGGCCATCAACCCCCTTGCCGACCTCACCTACCCTAGCCCTCCTCCCCTCTCCCTAACTGAACCCCTTACGCGGCCTCGTCTTGTTGTAGCTGGCCACAACCCTCGCTGCCACAGGCAGCTGGACGACGATGCCAACCAGCTGGAGCTCCTGCCACCTCAAGCCAGTCTCCCTTGCCAACTTTGCTCGTGGGACAGAAATCACAGCCGCAGTCTCCCTCCTCATGGCAACTGCAGCTTTCACCATTGTCGCGACATAGTAGCTGATTTAGGTATACAATTTGATTTAAATTCATTTCATCGTAAGCATTATGGTTAAATTGTTGATTGATTGCATGTATGTGAATTTCAGTTTGCCTTGTTAACTAAGTATGATGGACCATAAAAAAGTACTAATTTTATTAATTAGTTGAAGATTGTTTACGGATTGTTGATATAATTATAATTGAAGACTTGAACTAAGACAATTTATTATTAGATCTTTATTTAGTTAATTAATACATTTAATTATATATTAACAAATTTGTGATGTTGATTATATGATCACCTAGGAATGTAGATTCATATGATCAAGTAGTAATTGATGCGATTGTTGCAAGATAATATTCAGATTGTGATTAGTGTTGAGGATATACATGATTGTCCTAGTGTTATTTGATTTATCCACATCATATTATCCATACATTATATGGGTGTACATGGTTGTCAGTATTTAGTTATGTTTGTGTAGGTTCAATGTAAGAGCTCGCCAAATATGTGCAAGCTTGGAGCTTCTAGCTAGTTCATTTAGTGTTCGTACTCTTGTTTGTCGATCTTTCCAATTGCTATTTCGGATTGTAAGTTGCAAGATTTATTAAGTGGTCTATTTGTTGGACCCTCACTTAACACGAGCTATTTTAACGAATAATTTTTTGAATTAATAACCCTTGAGCATGAAATCCATCGAGTTTGATTCGGAAAAGAAGATATATCACACATTCCCTTCGAGCCTACAATATCAAATCCCTTCCGAGGCCTATATATGATTTTATCGAATTTTCAGTGAGACGAGAGATGATGAAATCGACACACACCGTCCATGAGCCAGTCTATATGGGAATCATAGAGGGCTCTAGATTAGTGAGAGCGTTGTTCCTTTGCCAAAGGATCGTGACAACTCTGCATTTTGAGTTTCTCACACTGGGAGAAACGTGAGGCTTTATGGGTACAATTTAGTACATCGCACATCCAGACGTGTGCTTCAAAGGTACTAATGGCGATTGCTTGAGAGTACTCGGTTTTCGTGCTAAGGGCCATGAGATATATGGTGGATTGGAGAGTGTTTAGGATATATTGGTAGTCTCGATGGACTAAAAAAATGAGAAAATGCATAGAGAGGCATCCGACTAGTTAGTTCGGGATGCTATCCAGACTATAACTCTATGACACCTCAGTAGTTACCCTTATAAGAGTTCTGATGAACTATATGCATGTTTTATCTTCATGAGAGTTAGTTCTTATTGAAAATTTGATATTAGTTATTTTTTAGACCAGTGACAACCGTTGCTGATAGTTTTCTATTATATATGTAAGGGAGCATTAGACACTACGGAATATGCTAGATTTGACGAATGAGTAGTGACATCCTTACACACACATGCTTGATGATAAGACACATTATTTTGATGTCGGTTAACATATAATACTTTTGAGGAAATATTTTGATGATGTTTAATGTATGGTTATCTTGTTTTTGTTAAAACCATTGGCAACCTGCTTCTTTCTTCTTCTTTGTTGTTGTTGTTTTTTTTTTTTTTGTTTTTTTGCTGGAGGCTAGTAATATCTTTTATTTCAAACCGGTGGAAGCCCATTGCTTCATCTTGTGCTTATCGGTGGAGGATCATTGCTTCTTTTTTTTTTCTCTCTTCTTTTTTTTTTACAAAGCAAAGCACAAGGAGAATCCACAATCAACTCAATCATCAGCCTATGAAAACCAACATCCCCATCCATACTATTAAAAGTTCCACCCTTGTTAGAATTTAGAATGAATTCAGAACAATAGGGTGCTAGGACTCAAGCAGCAAGATATATTTTAAATAAAAAGGCCAAGGCTAAAAATAAGGGTAATCAAACAAATATATATAATAAAGGCGTGAAATTGTGTTCAGCGGATAATGCATATTAGGTAGGCTTGAAGAAAGATTCAGACTAAACAAAAAGAAATACCTATATCATTTTTCCATCTACTTGGCGAGCTAAATATTTCGCCTCGAAGGTTGCTAGGGCAAATTCTAAAAGTCATGACCATCATGTACAATCCTTATTGCAAACCAGTCATTGAAATCATCTAAACCAAAGGATTGTGAAAATAATATAAGGTAGAGAACCAACTCTTGAATGCAATCATTTACTCAGTTCATCCTTCATATCAATTAATCAAGTTTTCCATAAAAAGGTAAGACTAATTCACATGTATCTATCATTGAACCAATAGACTAATATATTGTTGCATAATAAAATTTTTATACTAACTATATATATATATATAGATA
>JAVDBV010085615.1:0-11831 GCA_032619315.1 Piper longum | reverse complement strand
CCTTGCTCCGCCTCCCCCCCCTGGCGGCCCCACACGCCCGCCCCGAGTGCCCGCCCCGCCACCCTCGTCCCGCCGGCCGACCATCCCGACCCATCCCCCCGCCGACCCCACCTCTCCCTACCGACAACGCCTACTACCCCCTCCCCTGGCGGCTCCGCTCTGCCCTGCCAAAGAGAACGGGCAGAGGCGATGGAGGGAGGATAAAGGGGGCATTTTGGTCATTGTCAAATTTTAATTCTCATTTTACCCATACATAAATAATTTATTTAATATAAAACCAAGGGTATTTTAGTACATTAGGGGCATTTTAGTCATTATAATTTTTAATTCCCATTTTACCCATGCATAAATAATTTATTTAGTATAAAACTAAGGGTATTTTAATAATTTACAATTAAAAACCAATTCCAATTCTGATTTAAATCGGTCGGAACCAGGTAAATCGCCTGATTCTGAGCCCCGACCGATTCGGCCCCAAAATTGGATCGATAGCGTGCCGATCCGATTTAAATCGGCCGATTCCACTCGGAATCGGCCGATTCGTACAACCATGGTTATCTTTGGTAAAAATTACCTGTTTTCACAACAATTGGTATCAGGGTCATTGGTTAATTCTAGTAAGCTCTATGGTTGCAGTTTACGCTGATCTTTCACATTAGAAAAAAAATTTCTTGGGCTAGTTGGTTTCTGCATTGACAGCTATTAAATAGACTTTGTAGCAGAAATGGCAGAAGCATCCACATCGAAGGCGACAGCTTCTTCATATTCAATTTTGGGAAGAACTGCTGTTACAAATCCAAGATTTGCTATAGAGATTTTTTATGGTACTGGTTATTTCGGCATGTGGCAAAGTGAGGTTTTAGATGCCCTCTTTCAACAAGGTCTAGACATTGCCATTGAAGAAAAAAAACCAGATGATCTTGAAGAGAAAGAATGGAAAATGCTGAATAGAATGACATGTGGTATCATTCGAGCGTGCCTTTCTAGAGAGCAAAAGTATATTTTTTCTAAAGAAACTTCTGCAAGCAAATTGTTGAAGGCATTAGAGGAGAAATTCTTGAAAAAAAGTAGTCAGAACAAACTCTATATGAAAAAGAGATTGTTCCGCTTCAATTATGTTCCTAGTACCGCTCTAAATGATCATATTACTAGTTTCAATCAGCTAGTAACTCATTTGATGAATCTGGACGTGACGTTTAAGGACGAAGATCTGGCTCTCATGTTGTTGGGATCACTTCCTCATGAATTTGAGTTTCTTGAAACTACTCTATTTCATGGGAAGGTTGTTATGTCTCTCAGTGAAGTAATTGTTGCCTTGTACAGTTATAAATTAAGAAAGAAGGAAAAGCAAGAAAATACAAGTGGAGAAGTAGAAGCTCTTGTTTTGGAGAGAGGCCGGTCACAGAGCCAGAATAAAGGAAGAAGGGGAAGGTCTAAGTCAAAGTCCAGACGAAGTAAAGATAAATGTGCCTTTTATAGAGAAAAAGGTCATTGGAAGAAGGATTGTCCCAAGTTCAAGAACAAATGCAAACCTGACAAGGGAAAAGCTGCTGCAAATGTTGTTGAGTGTGATGATGTAGATTAAAACCTTTCCATTGCTGCATCAACTAGCAATTTTAATTCATGGTTGCTATATTATACTTGTAACCATCATTTGATGCCCAATCGAGAATCGTTCTTTTATTTTAAAGAACTAAATGGTGGAATTGTCGACACAACAAATAATGTCATTCTTGTCACACATGGAGTTGGTTCCGTTCACTTGAGGAATCATGATGGATCAACCAAAACTTTAACTGGTGTTCATTATGTGCCAGATTTGATGAAGAATCTCATCTCTGTCGGAACCTTAGAGTCAAAAGGTTTCGAAGTGAGGGCGAAAGATAGGATAATGAGGATCATCTCTGGTGCTCTTGTGATAATGAAGGGGATTAGAATAAAAAATAATGTGTATTACTTTATGGGTAGTACAATTGTTGGGGAGGCAAGAGCGACGTCAACTCCTACTGATGATCAGGAGTCAGAAGCAACCAGGTTATGACATATGCGCTTGGGGCATGCTGGAGAAAAATCCTTAAAATTATTGATAGATCAAGGGTTATTAATAGGTGTTTGGGCTTGCAAATTAGATTTTTTCGAGCACTGTATCAAAGGGAAGAAAACAAGGATAAAATTTGGTACAGCAATCCATGATACTGAAGGTATTTTGGATTATGTTCACTCATATGTGTGGGGGCCTTCCAAGACAACTTCATTGAGAGGTAAACACTATTATGTTTCCCTTGTTAATGATTTTTCTCAGAGAGTTTGGGTGTATACAATGAAGACAAAGGATGAAGTGTTGGGAATTTTCCTGAAATGGAAAAGGATGGTGGAGACTCAAACATGGAGAAGAGACAAACGCCTTCATACAGACAATGGCGGTGAATTAAAAAATGATCTATTTCAAAAGGTCTGTGAAGAGGAAGGTATTGTCATACACTTCACTGTCAGACATACACCACAACAGAATGGGGTGGCAGAGCGAATGAATCGAACCTTGCTGAAGAAGGTTCGGTGTATGCTGTCCAATGCTGGGTTGGGCAAAGAATTTTGGGCTAAGGCTTTGGTATATGCTTGTCACCTTATCAACCGTTTACCATCTACTTCTATTGGTGGTAAAACTCCATTTGAAAGGCAAAGAAGGCGATATTTATGGGGATCACCTATGGTCTGAAAGGCTATCGTCTTTGGAGTACATAAACAAAGAAAGTAATCTTCAGCAGGGATGTCACCTTTGATGAATCTACCATGTTGAGAAAGGTGACTTCTGAAAATATGAAGCAAACCGATAATACTCCCAAACAGGTGGAGTTTGATGGCGAGAGAATTGTCCCAGCAAATGCAGAAACGATGATGACTTTCCTGTATTAGAAGAAGAGTCAAATGAAGAAGAGGTTCAGACTCAATAACCTCCACATCAAAATGAATCAATTGCACAAAGGAAGGGAAAGAGAACTATTAGACAACCTGCTCCTTATGCTGATGTGGTCTCTTTTACATCACCAATTGCAACTGATGATGTTCCTGCCACTTATAATGAAGCAATTCAAAGTTCAGAACAGCAAAAGTGGAGGATTGCCATGAAGGAAGAAATGGAGTCCCTTCAAAAGAATCAGACATGGAAACTAACTAGTCTTCTGAAGGAAAGAAGGCAATTGGGTGTAAATGGGTATATGCAAAGAAAGATGGATTTCCTGACAAGCACAATGTTCCCTACAAAGCAAGATTGGTGGTTAAAGGATACGCTCAGACGGAAGAAGTTGATTACAATGAGGTATTTTGTCCAGTTGTAAAGCATTCTTCTATTAGAATTTTATTAGCTTTGGTAGCATACTCAGATTTGGAACTAGTTCAGATGGATGTAAAAACTGTTTTTTTACATGGAGATTTGGAAGAGAAAATTTATATGTCTCAGCCAGATGGATTCAAAGTTGATGGAAAAGAAAAGATGGTGTGCAAATTAGACAAATCACTATATGGATTGAAGCAATCTCCAAGGCAGTGGTACAAGCGATTTGATAAGTTCATGATAGGGTAGAAGCACTCGAGGAGCAAATATGATAACTATGTGTACTTACGCAAGCTACAGGATGGATCCTATATATATATCTTCTTCTTTATGTTGATGATATGCTGATAGCTTCGAAGAGTCAGACTGAAATTGAGAAGTTAAAGATTCAATTGAATAGGGAGTTTGAGATGAAGGATCTTAGTGAAGCTAAAAAGATTCTTAGCATGGAGATATCCAAAGACAGGAAATTGGGGAGGCTTTCTTTATCTCAGAAAGAATATCTGAGGAAGGTACTAAAACATTTTGGTATAAATGAGAAGTCAAAACCAGTTAGTACACTACTTGCTCCTCATTTCAAGTTTAGTGCTTCCATGTCACCAAAGAATAATGCAGAACGGGAATACATGACAAAAGTACCGTATGCAAGTGCTGTTGGTAGCTTGATGTATGCAATGGTTTGCTTGAGGCCCGATATTTCACAGGAAGTTGGGGTTGTAAGCAAGTATATGCATGATCCTGGAAAGGAGCATTGAAAAGCTGTGAAATGGATTCTAAGGTATATTCTGAATACCTTAGATGTTGGATTAGTATTTCAGCAGGATGATAAGGACTGTCAGTGTGTACTTGGGTATTGTGATTCTGACTACGCTGGTGATTTGGACAAGTGACGGTCAACTACTGGTTATATGTTTATTTTTGCAAAAGCACCAATCAGTTGGAAGTCTACTTTACAGTCAACTGTGGCTTTCTCTACTACATAGGCAAAGTATATGGCAATTATAGAGGCTGTAAAGGAGGCAATTTGGCTTCAAGGGTTACTTGGTGAACTGGGAATGGATCAAAGGCACATCAAAGTGCATTGTGACAATCAAAGTGCTATTCATTTAGCAAAGAATTAGGTTTACCATGCAAGGACAAAACACATCGATGTTCAATATCACTTTGTACGAGAGATTCTAGAAGAAGGTGGAGTCATAATTCAGAAGATTCGGACCACTGAGAACCCTGCTGATATGCTGACAAAAGTGGTAACTGCAGTCAAGTTTAACCATTGTTTAGACTTGGTCAATATTGTTACAAATTGAAAGATAAAGTTTGTAGAGACTACTAATAGTTGGATTTGTGAGAGAATTGTATGAGATTTTGTCAAGGTGGAGAATGGTTGTATGAGATTGAAAAATCCCACATCGGATTGAGAGGGAAGTGGGGGGGGGAGCTCTCTCCCTATAAATAGGGCTCCTCCCCCTCTTTAGTTTTTCATCCCAAGGGTAATCCCAAGTTACCCACTTCCCTTTCTACCAGTGATAATTGTCCTTTCTACTATTGCTATTATCGGGTATAGTTGGTGTTAATTATTGTGCTATTTATATTACTTGTATTGATATAATTCTGTTTAGGAGTTGGTTTTTAAGTGGACTTTCGTGTCCCACCAACTTTCCTGGGAATTATATCTTAGGATGATTTTTTTAGTACAATAGTTTTCACGCTTGTCATCTAGGTAATAATTCTCACAATGAACTAGTTATCTTTGGTGAGAATTACCCGTTTTTCACAACAAAACTATCCATTGCACAAAAAATCAGTCTCTGTTCTTTCAAACCTTTATATCCTATGTATTACTCTTGACCCTGAATACAGAGACCAAGTACTCTCAGGCATACACCTTTAATACCCTTTAAAACCACAAGTCTAGACATGTTCTGCATAACAGTACCCTTAAACCTCTATACTTTTCTGGGTTTGAGGAACTCAAAGGTTAAGTTATTAGGATCCCTTATGAATGGAAGACACACTCACCAATTTCAGAGCCCGCTTTGATAAACACACGTCCTATCTCAAGACGGTCGTTAGTTTTCCCTTGTTGCACATCTCGCTAAAAACTCGAAAAACTACATGTATATAAGCCCAAGTGGGGATTTCAATATAATAGGCCCAAAGGCATCGTGATCTCGATTTGAGTTTTCGAAAACAAACTTGAGGGATTAGGAAATCCCATTTTACTAGATGGCCACTATGGAGTGGGATACAATAAATCCACCACTCGACACCTCTGCTTACCTGTTGAAAAAAAACCCGACAAAATATAGAAATCAAACCATAAGCAAGTCCTAAATGGACCTGGTATAAGCTTCAATCGTGTCCATGCGCCAAGGTGGCGAGCTCCTACTTCGTACCTACACATCAAACTAAAAACTAATGCCCACTTATTATGCATTCACACATCCTATAACACACACACACACATCATCATACATCAATCTATATAAGATTTCATATGCTATGTTGCATTAGATTACGATACTCACTTAATTTACTTAATTAGTTCCTTAACATTCGTTTTAATACAATTTAATCAAGTAATTCATATTTTTATTACAATAAAATAGTTAACACATCAATTCATCAATCCTAGCATGTTGTGCTACTAATTATCACCTTTAAGAAATTAATTCGAGTTAGTTACACCTTACATCGTCGGCAATCGGCAACGGTTAGAGTTTTATTATGTGGCTCGAGACTCGAATTTGGCACCCACCAGCATCCAAAGTTCGATTGGGTTTGACTGGATACATTCGGTGGAACATTCAAAGAATTTCAGCGAATACTGATTTTTTGGTGGTTTTTCGGCAGTTTCGTGTAGTTTTTTGGTGAGGCAATCGGAGCTATAGGTTGGCATTGACTCGACGAGCTCAACCTAATGGTGGTGGTAGTGAGGACGACAATGACGATGACCGCCAGCGGCGATGACAAGTCGATCGAGGTAGATCAGCCTGTTCGATCGGCCATTGGGCCTCGTCGGGGGTCAGCGGCACCGGGTATAGGGGAAATGATCGGGGGTCAAAAGGGGAGTCGTCGGCAGCAGAGCTGAGTGGTTGACGGTGGATTGACCTCGGAAGCACGACACAATCGGGCAGCGTCGGGGCATCATGGAGGTCGGTTGGTGGCCAGGAAGGTGGGGGACAACACGGATATACTCGGAGGGCCTCAACGACATTGATCGGCTGTGGTGCGATAACTGGAGGGGTCATCAATGGTGAGGGTGGGGGCAGTGTCGAGGATTTGGGGAGAAGAAGGTCGGGGTGAGGTCTCGAGGGTAGTCTCGTAAATAAAAATTGACTCGACTCAAACTCGAATAAAAAATAATAACTAACTCATAATAAATACTAAAAAATCCAAAAAATAGAGAAAAATCCCATAAAATATAATGCACATCATAACATTACAATGACATGTTCTATAATAACCCACTCAAACTACTCTATAACATTTCCTAATGCGTTATTCAACTTAAAGATAATTCTACGATCAAATACAAAAAAAGAATATACTTTGATAACTCATTTCTCATTATCTTTCTGGGGTTATCATTATATACTCAGATATACCTGACCCTCATCGCTCATAACTCACGTTTGGCTTCGACTCAATACGTGGCTCATGAAGGTGACTTAATTTGAATCGACGGTTGAACCGACTGGTTCACTAATATAAAACTCTAATTCGAGTCATAGGTTTACCGGCCACACACTTAGGCTACGAGCTCCTATTCTGCACCTACACATACAAAATTATATACTAATGCTCATGCTAACTATATGATGCATGAATGAAATGAATGCATGAAAATCATTACAAAATTATGAATACTATAATTACTAACATCCATATCAAGCAATCAACAAATGAATTAAATTAACAATTAATAATTTAAAATCTTTATGTCGTTACTTCTAACTAAGAGACTATGTCACAATTCTTGAACTTATCATCAATTCCTGTCAATCCTTATTAAATTAGATTAGTAACCAAAATGATGATTAATTAGCTCAATAATTCTACTTATAATATTTTACCCTTAATTAAGTTTACTAATCCTAATTATGCTATTCCACATCTAATTTCTATTATGAATTAACTTCCTAATTATTAGTAATTAACTAATATAGTTATAATATAAATACACAATTATCACAATTTCTAACATCATAGGTATTATAATTAATTTCATGATCAATTAATTCAAACTATCATTAATTATTATCAATTCTTAATTACATGAAAAATTTGTTAATCAACATATAATTATTAAAATTTTAAAATTAACATATTAAAAAATATAAAAATTCTTAAAATTATGAATGATATACATAATAATTAAAATAAATTAAAAATCTAAAATTTGAGAAGCCATCAGTGATTAAGGTGAGGGTGATAGTCGTGGTTGGAAATTGGTCGGCGAGGGAAGGGCTAGGGGCTAAGTGGGGACTATGTGGTCTGGTCGGAGTTGCTTTCGGCCGACGGCAGGTCACTGGTGACTGCAAAGAGAGTCGGCTAGGTCCTAATGGGAAGGCTCAACTAGGGGAAGGTGGGGGAAAGGAGGAGGAGAGTGGTAGGTAGGGTCTGGTCGACCGAAGGGAGGAAGTCTCGCTTGGATCATGGCCAGCAGGGTGGCGGCACACGCCAATGGCGGCCAGGGGCGAGCAGCTCGGTAGGCTAGCAGGGTAGGAGGAGGAAGAAGAGAAGAAGGAAGGGCATAAGAAGAGGGAAAGGCTTGGTCAGGGAGGGGGCTTGCTGACAGTGACAGCGAGGCACAATAGCCACGCCTCGTCAGCCGGCAGTGACACTCTAAGAACAGGGCAAGGGCGGGCGGCGGTGAACCAGGTAGGAGAAGGAAGAAGGTGGAGGAGGAGGCTGGGGCGATGGTGGTGTCGGGCGGGACGGCTACTGCCAGCGGCGGGGTGGGGCAGGGCATGGTCAGTTGTCGTGGGAGAAACAAAGGAAAAGGGATTAGGGTTTTGTTTGGGGTAATTTTGTAAATAAAATTTTGACTTGCTCTCCCTTCAAGTTAATAATAATAAATAAAATCCAAAAATATAAAATAAATAATAATATCCTAACTCGAATAATATATTTAAAGCATAGTAACCCACCCATAAATAATAACTAATGCTATAAACAACCTTAATCTAATTCTACAGTCTAGTAAAATAAAAAAAATTGGGCATACTCTCGTATACTTTGAAAACTCATTCTATTGTTGTGTTACTTGCATTATCATCATATAATTGGGTATACATGTCCCTTATAGCTCATAACACATGACTAATCTAGCTCAGCATATGTATTTAGAAACTGACTCTACTAAAATTACACTCAAACCAATCGTTTCGAATATAAAACCATCACTTGGGTCGCAAGGCTTACAACTTAGGCCAAATTGGTTATGGGACAGCTAGATCTATCCCAATGGTGACTAGATATTGTCGACCCAATCTAGAGCTTGTCATCAGGTAGACCATTAATCCTTAAAAGTTAAAATTAAAATTTAATCAAAAAGGTGTTTTATCATTATAATAAAATTTTCAATTTTTATAGTTATTCTAGAATTTTCCACTATCTGATAATATAGAATATATCTTCTATTTTTGGTAAAATAAAATAAAATAAAAATTAATATTATGAAGTGGCAAGATAATTATGTCTAATCATAAGGATAATTTTTTATGATGATGATAAAATTACCCTCTAAATTATTTTTCTCAAAAAAATTATAAAAAAAAACCATTGGAGGTGCTCCGACCAAACTTGGCCGAGCTTTGGCCAAATTAGTCAAATCGCTAGATCAAACCAGACCCAGCTGCTGTAACCATATCAACCAAAGTAGCCAAGATCTTGCTACTCCGGTAGAGTTTACCCGAGCTTGGCCAAATTCATAGAATAGTTTTGTCATTATAATAAAAAAAATTCTTTTTTTTTAGTAATTAGACGTAATTCTTTCTCTCCATCTGATAATATTAAAAAAATCTTTTATTGTAAAAATTAAGCTCAATCAATATACATGCTACATATCTAACTTGGTTGAAAAAAAAATCGTCATCTTATTATACGCCGTACTTGTTAGATATATACATGTGGTAGATGCTAACTAGCTATATATTTTGTGGACTAGCAAGCTTATAATTAAATTATGTAAAAACTTAGTATTGGCAGCGACAAGTTGATATTCTCATATAATATATAAGTCATGAAAAAGTACAGAATAGGTGATTAGATTTACATGTAGCTGATATTAAGCAATATCTTAAATTATAAGGGCATATTTTTCTTCAAAATGGTTGAATTTAATACGTTAAAATAATTTGTGACGAATAAACTCGCAAGGTCTCGGTACGAAGCATTTGTTTGTGAGTTTTCATTTCTTAATTCAAGATATTTGTCGTCGCATCTATATCTGTGTGACTTGCAATACTTGTGGAACACATTGGCTTCCTTTGGATCTTGACATTTAACAAGGGAAAGCTTGCTTTATTCAAATGTAAAACCTTTCTTTGGTGACTTAAACCAATAAAATAACTTTCGCATTTTTTTCATAATACAATGCTGCTAATCTTTCTCAATGCTCTATAAATATTATGTGTATGTTACTTGTGAGTGCCTATGTGTGTTTGGTAATTTATAATGGAACAAAAAAATATGGTGTTGGTTAACAGCCGAGGATTCGGAGTAGCACATGTTATAATAAACTCGTTGTAACATTTGTTTGATTGGTGTAAATTATTTAAATTAAATGGGATTAACTAAATTATTCAATTATTTTTTAAAACACTAGTAATTTAAATAATTTATACAAATCAATCAAGTCTTAATGTAAAGGATATAATGTAAAAGTTTAAATGAGGCAATTGAATGTATAAGTTTAAATAAGGCATGTAAATGAAATAACATATGAATGTCGTGCTCATCTAGTCATTGAGATTGGATGTATAAATTTGATTGTATTCTTTTTATTCATCAATGAAAGTTTCAATTGTTCATATGGTACCAGAGCAGAAAGATCTCATTTTCGCTTCTTCTTGATTTAATGTAAGTTTCTTGAACTTGCTTTTGTCTGCAACACTCTGATTCAAGATGTATATTCTTCAAACACTCCATTTTACGGCAATTGCTTCGATTTCTTCTTCATAGCAAACTCTGATTCTGTAAAGGATCTTTTTCTTTCGAATACTTTGATTCACGGCAATTACTCTGTTTCTGTTTCATGGTTCTGAAATACGTTGCTTCACTGTTCTGAAATACTCTGCTCAACGACAGGATACTCTCTTTCTCATAGTGACATCCTTTCTTTTGTTAAAATTTTATTTATTTCAATCAATGATTGATTAAAACAACAATGGCTTCGAATTCTTCTCGTGAATCTCATCAATCTGTTGCTTTGAACCTGCTATGGAATCATCTTTTGCTAATCCTACTATGACATATAATTGGTTTCCTAACTATAGTTCTCATTCAACTATATTTAGTTCCATGACTACACAATGTTTGATAAAATATCTTTATTCTATTCATATCCATGCACTTTTCTATGTTACTCTACCATTACACGTAAACAATTTTTTTTAAGTGGGAGTCTCAAATCTCTAATTTTCAAGTGTTCATATCAAGTGATAGATAGAGTGGGTTTGTTGTAGCTCCAGAAAATCCATGGCCTCACTAAACATGGACAATAATCCAGCTTAGCTCCTCGCAATTATTTGGATTGTTTATTTAGTTCAATGACACATGGTCCAGATTGACAGTTGTTATCGAACATATAATTATAAAATCTCTTGTATGGTAGTGGTGAGATTGCCGCCACTCCCATAAGCCTACAAACGCCCAACAAATTAAACAACCTTTTTCCGATTAACCGATCTCTTAAGACAAAGCTAGAAGCAGCTTTGTTTATTGATGAATGAGAAAATTACATGCTTGGGAGTCTACGTGGATGCAACGTATGGACAGCAAGTCCAGCTGGAAAACATGTTTTGAATGGAAAGCCTGTGGTTGGATTTTGTGAATTTGGCCCACTAACACCATACAACAAGAGCTCAATAATTCTTGTAATGTACTATTACACATGTGAGTGGGGGCCACAAAAAAGGATTAACATCGATTTGGTCTTATGTAAGGAGAACAACATCAATTTTGTGGCAACAAATGGACGCGTGGACCGTGACACGGATCGAAGCATCACCTTCAAAGTTGAACCTTAGCTACTTAATTGCATTTTCATGGATGACTATGGACTCATGGATGCTCAAATGGTTAGTTAACCAACTTCTTTCTCCTTGTAAAGCTTAATTAAAACTTGCTTAATAAAGTTTTTGAAATAATAGCCAGGATTTGCGCCACTTCTGTAATTTTCCATGGCATCGTATAAAGCAAGCACCCATCACTACTAAACCTACATAGGCTCATCCTGGTCGGATTTCTACTACAATGCTTAGCGAGCAACTCC
>JAVDBV010085614.1:0-34734 GCA_032619315.1 Piper longum | reverse complement strand
CTACCCCGCCCCGCGCCGCCTCCCCCCGCCAGGCGTCGGTGGATGGAGGTGCGACGCCAGAGGGAGGGGCGAGGTCGACGGCAGCAAACGGGCGGAGGCAGACGGGCGGCGGCGGTTTAGGTTTTAACTTAAATTCCATGTTTACCCATGCACAAATAATTTATTTAATTTCATACATAGGGTATTTTCGTCATTTAAACATCAAAACCGATTCAACCCGATTTACCCCGATTCCGAATCGGTTCGGAATCGATTAGAATCGGTCAGAATCGGCCGATTTTCATCCCGATTCCATCCCAACCGATTCGACCATTGATTCGGATCGGCTTATTGCCGATCCGAGTTAAATCGGCCAATTCCGAGTAGAATCGATTGAGTTGTCCAACCATGGTTTAACCACAATTTTAGTGAACAATGATCTTATCCGGGTATTTTCTAAACCTTCATATCCTCCGGTGGACTTTTAGGGTTTGAGATTACAGATTGAGAGCTTTTCAATAGTCAAGGCATTCTAGAAACATAAGTCTCGTGATGATTGTATTTAATTAGGTGATTTTAATACAAAATATATCTTGCATAAGGCATTGTGGAAGAGGAAGGTTGTTGACATTGAAACTTTAACTTCAGTAGATGTTAATTAGAGGGTTGGTCACCCAATATTGTTTAATGTTTCCTTATAGAATGGGGAGATATTTTGTATCATGTTTCCAATGCAAGTACGGTTCAATTGTCTAATAACGTGGGTTTCTTTTCTGTCTATCGATCGGGTTTAATCGGGTATTGCTCATACTAAATTTGTTAATGACCTCAAATACATGTACCAAACCCAATCATTTATAATTTGATTTTTTACTACCCGAACCCGACAATTTAAAACTCATTTATGTTATAAAAAAATTAAATTAAATAGTAAAATAAACAATTAAATTAGAAATAATTTTTTAAATATGGAGATTAAATAGCCTAACACAAAAAAAGTTAAAAGCATATTAATTATATATATAAATACATATATCCTTATAACAAAATTTAAATCATATTAAATACGGGTTTTATCGTCTTATCAGTTTGTGTAATTTTTTTATAAGATAATATCAGAGTTGTTGGCTACAAAACTCAAATTAGTTATTCTAAGCGTATTGAAGGTAATCAGAGTGCATTCTTACCTGGCTCCCAGATTGGTGACCATTTATTTGGCCTCATGAATGTACTAAGGAGGCTATGTCACCAAAGTTGAAGCATGCATGGGTTGCTTTGAAGATTGACATATGTATGGCTTATGATATGATGAAATGAGATTATCTATATAAGGTACAACAAGCTCTTGGCTTTTCTACAGTTTGGTGTGATTTGATGAAGAATTGTATGTCATCGGCTTCTTTTTCGGTACTCTTAAATGGTCATACTTTTGGAAACTTTCTACCAAATAATGGTCTTAGATAAGGGGATCCTTTGTCTCCTTATCAGTTTATATTAGGTATGGAGGAGCTGTCTCGGATGTTATCTTCAGCCATGTTAGTGGGCAATGCGGAAGTTGTGTGTGTTACTCGTTTCTGCACCATCTATTTCTCATTTACTTTTTGCAGATAATTTAATGGTTTTTTGCAAAGCTAACCTATCACAGATAAAATGCCTACTTGATGTATTCAACCAGTTCCAAGAGGTCTCTGGCCAATTTTTCTATATCAGCAGCTTTGTTCTCACCATGTTTATACCCAAAGTTTCGCAGGCTTCTTATTTGAAGGATCAAAATGAAGTATCAGCAGCAGTTCCATGAGGCTTCTCACTATGGTTTGGCATGAAAAAGAATGATGAGTTTCATTATTTGCTTGATCATTTGAGGGCTAAAATTCAAGGGCGGGAATCCAATCTTTTTATCTGGTTCAGGCAAACCATGTTTTATCAAGTCAATGAGTAATGATGGCAAATTTTGCATCCCTCAATCCATTTTTAAAAAAAATTGATTCTTCCCAACGTCATTTTTTGTGGGGGCATAAGCAAACGGATATTAGAAGATTATGTTTGAAGAAATGGAAAGATATATGTACTTCTTTAGGATGTGGTGGTTTGGTATCAAAAGGTTAAAAGCGCTGAGTGACCTTTTGTCGACAACTTAGATTGGAGGATTATTTCAAACTCCTTCATCTGTATTTGCTCGTGTTCTAGTGGCGAAATATGATTGTGAGAAAGGTTTTGCCTGTGACTTCTAGATCTTATATTTCGGATTGTGGGGGAAAGGTGATGAAATTCGAATGGGAATGGATGCGTGGGTTCCAAGTATTCCGGGTGTTGTTCTGCAGTTGATGAAAATGTATATTCATAATATTGAAGATCGAGTGGTGAATTTATCTAATGATATTTTCTCTATTGAGAAGCTTCAAGCTCTCGACTATCATAGTGTCACTGGATCTATAGACTGGATTAAGTGGTGGAAATCTAACTTGCCACCAAGACTTCGTTTCCAGGGATAGAGAATAGCCTGTAATATCCTGCCCACTTCGGATGTGTTAGTAGCTCGTAATATTGGAGTACGTTTGATTGTTCTTTGTGCAATCAGGTAGAGGAAAGATTGTTCTTTGGCCAGAGTTGTGGTTTGCTTTGCTTAATGTGAGAGTTGAGAAGTGGCGGGTATCTTCTTTGTATGATTTTATATCTCAGCTTTTCAGATGATCAAGTCATAATAAGGTTTCTGGCTCCTAACATTATTCAGGATGATAGTTGTTATTATACTGATTTAGGTACTGCAGGGTGGGTTTTTGTGGTGATAAACTCCTCGTCTCAATTGTTGCATATGGGTTTTGGTGCAACTTCTTGTTCTTCTACTACTCGGGAATCTAAACTGGGGGGTATAGCTCATGCTATGAGATTTGCATTTAGGCATAATTTCCAAAATGGAATTTTTTATTTCTTTTGTGATCCTCCCTCCCACAACAACAATGGAATATTTTTTTTTCTTTTTTAACCAAAAACAGCGAGGAAAAAATTTAAAAAAAACGTTCTCCGAATCAACCATCTTTTCGTTCTCTGTTTTCTTTCTTCCCCACTTCATCTCAAACACACCCAATTCTAGAGCACTTGTTGGTGATAAAAATAAAAAAACTTTTATAACACTTGTTGGTGATATTCTACACATAATTCAAAACAAAAGTGTTGGTTCCCGTCTGGGGGTTGGGTGATCTCCGAGCAGCCCGTCAAGCTTGAGGATCTTCTGCACGCCATTTCTATGGTAACCCTGTGATAAAAGCTTGTAAAGTTGTTTTTATTGATGGTGTCTACATGTTGGCATTTGTGATTCTTAGAGTGGGGAAGTGTCGATTGTTCATGTTCTTTTATCGGGTTGAATTGATTGCTCTATCTTAAATTAAAAATATTCAATGTTCCCATTTTCAACATTGAGCTTTTGTGATTCTTAGATTGAGGAAGTGCGGATTGTTCATGTTCTTTTATCGGGCTGAATTGATTGTTCTATGTTAAATTAAAAATATTAAATCATTCCCATTGTAACATTGAGTTTTTACACAAGTGGTAAATCATCAAAAATGTAGATAGATTAAACGGTTTACCACTTGTTCCAAATGCTCAAGGAAAGCTTAGCAAAAGGACACGTGGACAAATGTGAGGTAAACCTTCCATCAAGAATAAATTAGGCCAATTTAATGTTCCTCCGTGCATTATACCGTCCTTTCCTATCAACTTTGGCTTTTGGGGAAAACAGTGAATCATCTTAAATTTAGAATGCTTTTTTAGATGGTTTACCGTCTTGTTACAACTGCTCAAGCTATTAGGAAGCTTAGCACAAGGACAACTTGGATAAATATGAGGCAAATTGTCCATTGGAAATAAATTGGGCAATTTAATTACCTCTAACAAAATTTGAATCCACACCTTTTACCTCTGATACCTTATAAGTTTAGATGGTTTACCATTTGTCCCAATCTCGTAGGAAAGAGAATCATTTAAAATTTACTTCATAGGCTACTAGTTTTTTGTGCGTAGATCAGTATGAGAAGATGAGAAATTTAGATTTTATAAATTGGTGGTGTTGTTAATTGATTGCTCGTTTTGATTTGAATCATGTTTTGGTGCTGCAGGTTGGGGAGTTTTCTGATGGTAATCGTTCTGGTATTAACAATTCATTGCATCGAATGAGTGCTATTCGAAACCACAAAATGCAAATTATTGGCCTTACTAGTCGAGGTGGTCGGGCTGTATCTGGTTGCGCGGAGATGTTTCGCGACTTGGTAGGAGGTTCGATCTTGGTTATTGGCCCTCCTGGGGAATGCCACGTGCTTGAGTCTTCAATATTGGATTCGTTGTAAAAAATCATGCACTGGAAATAGCATTGTCATGTTGTTTAATAATGATTAATTTCTACATTTCTAAAGAGCCAGGGAATTTTTCAGAGATAAAATGAATGCCTTTTTTTCTTAATCTGTAAAATGATCCCCTTAATAATTTTACGAAAGTGCACTCTAAATTGGTTCAGCTTTGATGGCAATTATTCTCTATTTGTATGTACTCTTTATGTTCAGAGAAATAGCTCGAGTGTTTGCTGATGAGCACATCCAATGAGATTGGTGGGGATGGTGATGTCCCTCAGGCAGGGATAGGTCTTGCTAGAAGAATGCAAGTCCCGAATGTTAACATGCAGCATAATGTGAGTTTTGTAAGTTAATTTTGGAAATAGAATTTTAAGCTTCAAGGAAGATGTGTTGATTTATTTGCAAAATTTGTCATTGTATATGCAATTTCTGATCCTACTTTGGGTTAATCTTTTATTGTAAAGGTGATGATTGAAGCCGTTGAAAACCACATGCCAGAAACAATTATAATAGACGAAATTGGAACCGAAGTAGAAGCTATGGCAGCAAGTACTATTGCTCAAAGAGTTGTTCGGTTGGTTGGTACAACACATGGAGTTACCATAGAAATCTGTTGGGATTAACCAGAATAAATTAAATACAATTCCCCTATTTCAATATGTGTAGATGAGAAATTCCAAATAAATAGAAAACTCAGACAAATCAATTTTACGTGGAAAACCCCAAATTTGGGGAAAAAACTATGGGGCAAACGACGAGATAAAATCACTATATTACCAGTTTGATACAGAACAGGTTCACAGGAGAACCAACTCTTCAATACCAATTTACTGTACTTTCTACAAAGTTGGTATTGGATGAAAAAGAAAATAAAGAATTATAGATTATAAATATAAGAATTTGGTGAAATTACTATTGACGATTGTAAGCGAATCTCAACAAAATATATATTTTTCTTCAATCCACATAATTTTCTTTCTCCCTTTGCAGCGGCAATTTTTCTCCAAAACCAGAAAACCCAAAAACCAAAGAAGAAAAACATCGTAGGTTGCTTTTATTCCTTTCAACAAACAAAATCTGTAAATTTGGATTTTTATCCAAAATAAGGTTGCAATTTCATGTATTTATGAAGTAGGGACAACCCAGCAAACCTCCCTTCCCGACTCCATGAAATACTTCTAGCTGGCATGGGAAGCTCCATCCATGCCTGCTCCATTCTTGCAGTAAAGATGTTTCTCATTTGAAACAACTTTAGTCATCATGTTTGTAACTTTTTTTTAGTATGGATTTTTGTAAGCTCAAGAGATTTACTTTTTAACACATCTCTTACCCAGTGATATCTCACATCAATGTGTTTGCTCCTTTAATGAAAACTTGAATTCTTACTCATTGTACGCTCGCTATCAGTCTACAATGTATTTGTCTTGTTTAACACAAATTTCATTCAAAATTTTTTTCGTCCACAACATCTCCTTGCAAGCTTCTGTAGAAGTAATAAATCTGTTTCAGTTATGGATAATTGAACACACTTTCGCAACCTAGACTGCCAAGATACAACCCCATTAGCAAAATTAACAACAAACCCAAATGTTGACTTTCTTGTCTCCAAGTCACCTGCCATGTCTGCATCGGTATAGCCAACCAACAAAGGTTTTTCACTTCCAAAACACAAACATATTTTGGATGTACCTCTCAAGTACCTCATTATCCATTTAACTGCTTGCCAATGCTCTTTGCTCAGATTTGCTAAATGTCTGCTAACCGTTCCAACTGCATATGCTATGTCCGATCTTTACAAGCTATACCAATTGCAGAAGTATAAAGAACTTTTGTCATTTCCTTCATCTCTGTTTTACTTAAATCACTTTTTTTTAACTTGAAGTGACCCTGAAGTGGAACTTCAACCGGCTTTGCATTTTTCATGTTGAATTTTTTAAGTACCTTTTCTATGTACCTTTCCTATGACACCCAAAACTTACCAGCTCCTCTGTCACGCCGAATGGACATTCCCAAGATTTGCTTTGCTGGTCCCAAATCCTTCATTACAAAGGATTTATGTAAATTCTTCTTTAAACTTGCAATCTTGGCCCTATCATGTCCTACAATCAACATGTCATTTACATAAAGCAATAGAAAAATAAAGTCACTGTCTAAGAGCTTGCATCAAACCATACAAACTCTTTTTCAGTCTGCACACCATCTGTTCCTTTGTTTTGACTTTAAAACCCTCTGGCTGCTCCATGTAGATAGTCTCCTTAAGATCGTCATGAAGAAAAGCCATCTTCACATCTAACTGTTCAACTTCCAAATTCAAACTTGCAGCCAAAACTAGAATAATTCTAATAGAAGACATTTTAACAACAGGAGAAAAGATTTCATGGAAATCAATAACTTTCTTCTGTCTGAAGCCCTTCACCACCAACCTTCCTTTGTACCTTGGTTGTGTATTGTTTTCTTCATGCCTGATCCTGTAGACCCATTTGTTCTTCAATGCCCTCTTTCCCTTGGGAAAATCCACCAACTCATAGGTGTGATTATCATGCAAAGATTCCATCTCATCTTGCATTGCCTTCAACCACTTCTCCTTTTCTACATGAGCTTTTACCTCACTGAAATTTTCTCGTTCTTCACACTCACTGATTGTCACATATTCTGATGATGGATATCTTGTTGATGGAACTGGTTCACGAGCTGATCTTCTCACATTAGTTGGCTACTCTTGATCAGAATCTACCTGTTCTTGTACAACATCAACAAACTTATTAGAAATATTATCACACACCACATCCTCACCGTCATCATCACTATGTGGGAAAATAATTGTGTCATCTTGAGCCGCCTCTTCAATTCTAGTTGAGGTTGAAGGTTCTTTTATCTTTTCCAAGCTTTCCTGATATTTCTTTTGAGGAACTTCTTCCTTGCCAAAGTTCTCAAATGTTTGATCCTCCCTAAAAATTACATCTCTACTTTGAATCAGTTTCTTATTTTTAAGATCCCAAAGTTTGTATTCAAACTTATCATCACCATATCCGAGAAAAATACATTCAACGACTCTAGAGTCAAGCTTAGCCTTTTGCTCCTTGGGCACATGTGCAAAGACTTTACAACCAAAGACTCTCAAATGAGAATAACTGACATTTTGTCACTCTAAACCCTTTCTTGTATGTTACTGTCCAAGGCATATATGGGAGATTTGTTGATCAAATAACAAGCTGTGCTCATGGCTTCACCCCAGAAGCTTTTAAGCAACTTAGCTGAAGACAACATACTTCTCACCCTCTCAGAGATGGTCTTGTTCATTCTCTCAGCCACTCCATTGTGTTGAGGGGTATAAGGAACCGTCTTCTCATGCCTAATCCCATGATTGCTACAGTATTCATCAAACTCAACAGAACAATATTCACCACCATTATCACTTCTAAGACATTTCAAGAGCTTACCAATCTCTCTTTTAACCAATACATGAAAATTTTTAAAGGTGCAAAAAACATCACTTTTATTTTTCATGTCATAAGCCCACACCTTCCTAGAAGTATCATCAATAAAAGAGACAAAATAAATAGAATCGCTAAGAGGTTTTACCTCCATAGGCCCACACACATCAGTATGTACCAACTCATGAATTTCTGACTTCCTTGTACTTTTGCTTACAAAGGATGTCCTACGTTGTTTCCAGACCAAATAATGGTCACAATGACTAATTTTGATATCCTTAGACCTTGGGAAGGAGATTTAGCTTCTTCAATGTCTGTAGCCTCTTCTCACTCATGTATCCCAATCGATGGTGCCACAAATCAGCAATGGAATCAATGAGGCGATATTAACCTCCCATCGAACCAGACCAAATCAGCAGTGGAATCAAATGACGAGATATTAACCTCCCCTCGAACTAGACTTTTTTCAGCCTTATAAAAACTACAAAACATCTTCCTTTTAGCAACAACAAGAGAACCTTTCACAATTTTCCACACACCTTGTGAAAATTGTGAACCACATCCTTCATCATCAAGCACTCTAGTTGACAACAAACTCATCCTCAAATCTGGAATATGTCTGATATTTTTAAGCACCAATCTGTAACCCATGTTTGTTACGATATACACATCTCCAAGTCCCACAATTTTGAAAGTATCACTAATTTTCATATTCACTATACCCAAATTTGAAGATTCAAAAGTAGTAAAAAAATTTCTGCTTGGAGTTGCATGGAACGATGCTCTCGAATCAACTACCCAACTAGCATCACAATCAGCCTTCAAACAATCATTCCAACAATCAGAAAGATGTACAACATTAGTATTCTTTTCTTCTTAATCCTTGTTGTCCTTATTTTTAAAGTCTTTCCCGAGCTTCCAACAATCCTTTTTGATATGACCTGTCTTGTCACAATAATAACACTTCAAGTGTTTTCTGGATTTAGACCTTCCTCGACTGTTGTCCCTTATGTTTATGTCTCTATTTATTGATCTACCTCTTGCCTCTTCTGACATTAATGCATGAGACCCTATAGTTGGTAGAGATTTTCTTCTCACATCTTCATTCAATATACTACCTGTCACCATGTCCATCGTGAGTTTTCCATCTGGAGCAACATTGCTCAAAGAGATCACCAATGTTTCCCAGTTTTCTGGCAAAGTGGTGAGGAGCAGGATAGCTTGTCATTCCTCATCTAGAGTCATCTTCATCCTGTCAAGTTGAGTAATAATACTCTTCATCTCATTGAGATGCCCACTTATGTCACTTCCATCCTTATACCTCAAATTCACTAATTTTCTTATCAAAAGGGTCTTGTTGCCAGCAGTATTCCTCTCATAAACTTCTTGGAGTTTATCCCATATTGCTTTTGAGGATGTCAATTCAGAAATATGGTGATACACCACTTCACTACCCATTGTCTCAAACAAGCCATAGTCTTTCTATCCAACTTATTCCAGTCTTTATCAGTCACCTCTACCGGTTTCTGACTTGTGATAGGTTCAAATAAATCCTTAGAATACAAATGATTAATCATTTTTCCTTTTCAATAGTGCCAGTTATCAGACCCTTTGAGAGATATCATCTTAACATGTTTCTCACTCATTCGCATTGAAAAACTCAATTGCCAGTTTTTGGTTTTTCGATTATCGCACTAAAGGTTAGGATTTGGTATACCGATGTGTGATTTCGTCCTTTGCTATAGAAGTTTAATGAGTTGGCCTCTAGAATTCTACTCATTTTTTTCTATACAAAGGAGAATTCTGATGTTAGAACATAACAACATCCTCTTGAAAGCTTTTGAGCACACTTGGCTCATATAAGGAGAGTTTGGAGAAATATTCATCATCTCAAGTTGAAGTAAGGGTCGTCATCTAGGGTGTGAAGTTGATCCAATTTTCAATTGAGGTGTATTTTAGTTTTCTAAATTTCTTTTATATTTGTATTCTCAAGAATTGTATTTTCAGATCTTATTATTGGTATGATTTGGGATTATGAGAGTTTTTTTTTCCGATACTTGATTGTAAGAGATTTCTTAATCAAAGTTGACCGAGTAGGTTGGTTTTCTTTTCTCTAAATTGAGGAGAAAAGTTTCTATCCATTTTTTTTCTTGGTGTCTCTTATCCATCTTATATTTATTTTCATTTCATCTTGAGGGGAAATTATTTTTGGGTTGTTTCCGCTGAGGTGTCTATTTTCCAACAAGTGGTATCAGAGCTTGGTTATCTTTGGTTCATTTGTTTATCTTGGTTTTGGGTAGTAACCATTTGTGTCAAGATGTATGATGAGAAACATGTTAAGATGGTCACCCTTAAAGGTAAGTTTAATTGGCATTACTGGAAGAGTCGTATGATTGATTATTTATTCACTAAGGATTTATATGATCCAATTCTTGGTCCTCCTGAGTCGACCAGTCCACCGTTGAGTACTACTCCGATTGTGACTATGAAAGGAAGACTTCTTTGATTTCTCCTCTACCTATTGCTAAGGTTGAGTCAAGGGTCACCGTTGAATGGATCAAGATGGATAGAAAATGCATGGCCTTGATCAGACAATGGTTAGAACATAATGTATATAACCATGTGACGGGAACAAAGATAGCTAAAGAGCTTTGGGATAAGCTCTTGTATATGTATGAGAGAGACACTCCTGGAAACCAAAATTTGCTGGTCAGAAAGTTGATGAATCTTCGGTATAAGGATGGGACAGAAATCAATGACTACATCAATGAGATGCAAGGTATATTAACTCAATTATCTAGTTTGAATATGCCTCTTGATGATGCTTGGCAAGCTTGTCTATTATTGAATACTTTACCAGAGTCTTGAGAACCTCTAGTCATTTCTTTGAATAACTCTGACAAGCAGCTAACTTTTGATGTGGTCTCAAGTTGCCTTTTGAGTGAAGAAGTGAGAAGGAAAACACAACAGGTAACCTTCTCTAATTCCTCTCAATCTTTGGTTTCGGAATATAGTTATCGGGGAAGATCAAAGAGTAAGAATCCTAATGGAAGAGATAAAAGTAGAGGAAGGTCTAAATCCAAAAACAAGACCTTCAAGTGCTTTTATTGTGATAAAGCCGACCATAAGAAACAGTACGGTTACAAATACAAGAACGATCTAAGGAATGGTAAGGTGCTTGACAATAAGAGTGAAGATGATAAGACTACCAATGTTGCAATAGAAGAAGATATACTAATCATACTTGATGAAGGAAATGATTGTTTGACAACTAATGATGATATTAATTGGGTGATTGATTTTGGCGCATCGTTTCATGCTACCCCATGTAAAGATTTCTTCAATACCTATGTGACAACTGATCTTGGTATGGTGAAGATGGGCAACAATGAGACTTCTAAAATTGTTGGTCATGGTGATGTGCATATTGTGACCAATTCTGGTTGCAAACTTGTTTTGAAAAATGTGCGTCATATTCCTGATTTAAGATTGAATTTGATGTCAACAGGTGTGCTAGATGATGAGGGCTATGTTTCACAATTTTTATATCGCTTATGGAAATTGGTGAAAGGTTCTCTAGTGGTTGCTAAAGGGAAGAAGTGTGGTGGTCTTTATAAGACTACATCTAGTCTAGTTCACGGGGAGGTTAATGTTACCTCTACTACTCTCTTAGCTGATTTGTGGCATAGAAGGTTGGGACACATGAGTGAAAAGGGGCTAGAATTTTTGAAAATGAAGAACTATCTTCCACAACTTAATCAGACAACACTAAGCTCTTGTGATCATTGTTTGGCTGGAAAATAACGTAAGGCTTCTTTTGTATCTACTAGCAAAACGAAGACACAAATACTTGAACTTGTACATACTAATGTATGTGGTCCAATTGAGATAAAATCTTTTGGTGGAGCCTCTTATTTTGTCACTTTTATTGATGATGCTTCAAGGAAGGTATGGTGTTACTGTTTGAAGAATAAAAGTGATGTGTTTAATACTTTCAAATCATTTCATGTTCTTGTAGAGAGAGAGAGAGATAGGGAAGACTTTGAAATGTTTGAGAAGTGATAATAGAGGTGAGTATTGTTCTAATGAGTTTCAGGTTTATTGTGACAAACATTGCATTCGGCATGAGAAGATTGTTCCTTATACTCCACAATTGAATGGAGTGGCTGAGATAATGAATAGAACAATTCAAGAAAGGGTTAGGTGTATGCTTGCTACAGCAAAATTGCCTAAAGAATTTTGGGCTGAAGCTGTTTGTATTGCTTGTTATTTAATTAACAGGTCTCCTATACTTACTTTAGAAGGAGATGTTCCAGAAAAAGTTTGGACTGGTAGTGTGGTAAAATACACTCATTTAAGGGTGTTTGGTTGTAAAGCCTTCGTACATATGCCAAAGGAACTAAGGTCTAAGCTTGATGCTAAGACATTTGAATGCATATTTCTAGGTTATGGGGATAAAGAGTTTGGTTTCAGACTTTGGGATCCTAAGGAGAAGAAGATTGTTCGAAGCCGGGATGTAGTGTTTCGAGAGAATCAGTTTCTAGAGGACTTTGGGAATAAAACAACTACCCAAAGTGATACCCCGGATTATGTTGTGAAGGTTAAGACTTCATCTGCTCCTCCAAAGGTTGTAGAGGATATTGTTCAAGATGTAGCTAAACAGATTGATAAGAAGTCAAAGATGATATTTCTATTTCTTTTCCTCATGACGGTGAATGTGAGGATAATGACATTTCTAATGATATAGTTCCTGATGTTGTTGATGAACATGTACATGATAGTGATCAGGTTGTTGATCAAGGGGAGGCTGATGCTACTAGAATAAAATCTAGTAGAATTGTTAAGCCATCCACGAAATATCCAAAGTCTACTTATGTGACACTCACAAAAAGTGGTGAACCTGAAGACTTCAGTGAAGCTCTTAGTCACAAAGAGAAAGGCAAATGGGTAAGTGTCATGCGAGATGAATTAAAGTCATTGCATGAGAACAAGACGTATGAGCCTTTGAATCTTCCTATGGGGAGAAAGGTCTTGAAGAACAAGTGGGTTTATCGGCTTAAGTATGAAGAAGGTAACTCACAACCAAGGTACAAGGCAAGACTTGTGGTGAAAGGTTTTGGGCAAAAGAAAGGTATTGACTTTGACGAAATTTTCTCACCTGTTGTAAAAATGTCTTCAATCCGTTGTATGCTAGGTTTAGCTACAAGTATGGATCTGGAGGTTGAACAATTAGATGTGAAGACTACATTTCTCCATGGTGATCTTGATGAAACAATATATATGGAACAATTTGAGGGTTTTATTGATAAGGAAAAGAAACAGATGGTGTGTAGATTGAAGAAGAGCTTGATGGCCTGAAGCAAGCTCCTAAACAGTGGTATAAGAAATTTGACTCTTTTATGAATAGTCAAGGCTACAACAAAACTGTTTCAGACAATTGTGTATTTATCAAGAAATTTGGGAAGAATGACTATCATTTTGCTTCTTTATGTTGATGATATTTTGATTATTGGACAGGACAAAACAAAATTGCAGATTTGAAGGAAAAATTAGGCAAATCCTTTGCTATGACGGATTTGGGTGCTGCTAAGAAAATTCTTGGCATATCTATCCGGTGAGATAGAAAAGCTAAGAAAATTTGGTTATCTCAAGAAAAATACATTGAGAAAATTCTTGAGCCATTCAGCATGAAGGAAGCCAAGCCAGTTTCTATTCCACTTGGAGCTCAATTCAAGTTGAAGAAGGGTGAGCTAAGTGAAGCAGAAATAAATGAAATGAAGAATGTCCCTTATACATCTACTGTAGGGAGTCTTATGTATGCTATGGTTTGTACTAGACCAGACATAGCGTATGTTGTCCGGGCAGTAAGTAGACATTTGTCTAATCCTAGTAAAAAATATTGGCAAGCAGTTAAGTGGATATTGAGATATTTGAGAGGTACTTCTAAGCTATGTTTATGCTTTGGGGGAGGTATGTCTATCTTATCATGTTATACTGATGCAGATATGGCTGGTGATCTTAACTCTAGGAGATTTACTTCTGGGGTTTTTGTTACTTTTGCAGGTGGTGCTGTTTCTTGGCAATCCAAATTGCAAAAGTGTGTTACTCTATCCACAACTGAAGCTGAATTCATTGCAGTTACAGAAGCTTGCAAAGAAGTTCCATGGTTGAAAAGATTTTTGAATGAAATTGGGATACTTCAAGATAAGTATGAGGTACTTTGTGATAGTCAAAGTGCTATACATTTGAGTAAGAACTCTAGTTTCCATTCAAAGAGTAAACACATAGATGTTCGATATTATTGAATAAGAGATGTGTTGGAGAGAAAGTTGTTAGAGTTGAACAAGGTTCACACTGACAAGAACATCTCTGATATGTTAACCAAAATTGTGACAAAGGACAAACATTTATTTTGTCGAAGTGGAGCTGGTATGGAGAATTTTGCTACCACTTATGTCTAGTTAGCTCATGGATTCGTGAAAGGGAGGATTTGTTGAGTTTCCCTCACTCATTCGCATTGAAAAACTCAATTGCCAGTTTTTGGTTTTTCGATTATCGCACTAAAGGTTAGGATTTGGTATACCGATGTGTGATTTCGTCCTTTGCTATAGAAGTTTAATGAGTTGGCCTTTAGAATTCTACTCATATTTTTCTATACAAATGAGAATTCTGATGTTAGAACATAACAATATCCTCTTGAAAGCTTTTGAACACACTTGGCTCATATAAGGAGAGTTTAGAGAAGTATTAATCATCTCAAGTTGGAACAGGGGTCGTCATTTACGGTGTGAGGTAAATCCAATTTTCAATTGAGGTCTCTGTTAGTTTTCTAAATTTCTCATATATTTGTATTCTAAATAATTGTATTTTCAGATCTTGTTATTGGTCTGATTTGGGCTGAGGAGAGTTTTTTCGATACTTGAGTGTAAGAGATTTCTTAATCAAAGTTGATCGAGTTGGTTTTCTTTTCTCTAAATTGGGAGAAAAGTTTTCATCCATTTTTTTTCTTGGTGTCTCTTATCCATCTTATATTTGTTTTCATTTCATCTTGAGGGGAAATTTTTTCCGGGTTGTTTCCGCTGAGGTGTCTATTTCCCAACAAGCATGATATGAGTTGCTATGTCGTGAGAATAAATAGTTAAGAAGTGGGCAAATCAATGTTCGCCTGGATAAACATACTTGTTACAGCATAACTAATGCTTTCATATTGTGAAATAACTGAAAGGTAGTTTCATTATGTGCATTACATAAAACAAGTTCATACTAGAGGACTGTGGTAACCTTTTTAGTTTCAATTCTATTGACAGTTTCCTCCAGTTATGGTAATTTTTTATGAAATCAAAATTGTGATAAAGGCACCCCATGTTGCCCCTAATATTGCACAATAAATGTAAACTGGTGAAAGTTGCACTTAAACCAAGTCATCTAGCTGATTCATTGAAGAAATTGTGCTTTCCTAATTATCAGATATTAACAATGTGACAATTACAAAATTTTAGGATGCAACATGTACCATTTGAAGGCTGAAACATTCTCACGCTGTGAAATTGTTGGAAATACTATTTGGTGGCATCTGTTAAGCACTTGTAATATTCGTAGTTGGTATGTCAGAATAACAAGGCAAGGCAATTGACTAAATTATGTTGTGATTGGTGTATTTACAGATTGTTAAACTTGGTGATGAGGAAGCTCGATAAAGAAAAGTGCAGAAGACAATACTTGAGCGGAAAGGACCGCCAACATTCACCTGTGCTGTTGAGATGGTTTCAACGACAGAATGTCGAGTCCATCACAGATTAGATGCCACAGTGTATGCTTTTCTTGCTGGTACAAAAAGATTGATTGGTCTTTCGGTTCATACTCCATGGATTTCAGAATTTGTGTTATATGATTTTCTGAGCTTATGTTGATTTCTATTTCAATTCAATACAGGAAAGTCCCCAATGTTTGAAATTCGTCGCATTGATGAAAAGTCTGAAGATTCAAGTTATATTGCTTCAACTGTAAAATATGATCAGAATGTCACTCTGTCAAACCTAAATGCTGGAATAGGTTTTGATAAGGAAGATTCTGTAGGCCTCGTGAATCAACATGTTGCCAAAAAATCTATTAATAAAGCTTCAAACAAAAAGATCGCACCTGTCAATGTGTACACTTATAAGATTAGTGTAACCTTGATATTTAGAAAAAATGGATCATTTTCTGACCATAGGATTAAAAGCAAGACTATCTCAATAACATCGGTGGTCAAATATTTTCTGCTAGGTCCTTGAAGCTAATTTGCTGCAAGAAGCTCAAGTTATGGGGCTTGAAGATGTGATAGATGTGACGGACGATATTAATGCAGCAACTGCGTTTCTTGCATCCGGTTCCGAGTTAAAGCAAAATCCCTGGATTCGTAGCGTTGCAAAGTTCCACAACATACCAGGTTATCAAGGTACCATCTGATTCTCCGAAAGCTGATGTGAAAGTTACTTCGAGCGGCATTAGCATGGACTAACATTCACAATAACTTCCCTCAGCACATGTGCTAGCCAACAAGCATCTTTATAATTTATGTTTCATATTAAAAATGGAACTGTCATTTACCGGGGTTCATGGAGATAATGAACACTGAATTGTCATTAAATCCAAAACCTAATTCTCTGACATTCATTTTATGATGAATCTCTACAAAGTTCAACTTTAGGTGAGATAAAGCACTTCAGCAAATGACTTAGATCCTGTGTTTGATGACAATAATTCAATTTTCTATTGCAATGATTTGGTCGTGGAAGATATTTTGTATCTTGTTATTGGGTAAAGATGCACAAAATATTGTCATATTATTGGCAAAAAATGGTTTGGTCCAATGGTTGGATGCTGGAGGTATTTTATTGTAATTTGTTGTCTTGTTTTTTGTTGATGGTAGACAAACACGATGGCTCAACTGGTAAAGGCAGTACGTATGATCTTAAAGATGGATACATTTGAATCAGCTAGAGGTGGACTATCCAGTTATTCTGGCAAAGACTTAGAGATCGAAGATGATGCTCCAAAGAGAAAACCGTCTTTAGAAGAGATCGATGCCCTGGAGGTGTGTGATTTTTTTGTGACTTCCCATTTGTCAATTTTTAAACTTTATTGTTAAAAGACGTTTTATGAACCTAGGTTAAAAAGTACGTACAATTTCGATGACGTGTATACATCACTTTTGACCACCCACCCTTGTTAACATTTTGCTTTCAGCAGGAAGTTCGTCTTGTGATCGAATATATTGCAATTCCTGGTGGAGAGCCAGCAGAACTCCTTCCCAGACGATCAGACACAGTGGCTCGTCAGATTGAGCTTGTGCAAAGCTATCACCTATCTGCCGAGAATTCTGGTACTGAACCCAGATTGCAAATCCTACGTCGCGAGTCAAGCAAGATGAGGTCGGTCTTACAATATTTCAAACATCAGGCAACTGTCTCTCTTACTGGGATTTCGGGGGATGAAACAGTCACACGCCTCCCTCTGATGCCTGAGTAGCTCAGTCTGTGTGATTTAAATGTAAATAATATTAATGAATCGAAACGTCTAAATAACCAACCAAATAACAATGTTTCTCTAGTTCCATTTTTTTAAACTTGCCGCCAATTCCCTGATTGTATATCTAGTAAAACAAAGAAAAATAAGAGGAAAAATACCAATTCTTAATTGGTTTGACCTTTTAGCTGGCTTGAGAAGATGTATGTCAATTGAGAGTGTAAAAAAAACCGTCCAAAATTGAATGTTTTCAAGCCTTCTTGTTCATTGCTGCAACTCTCATCTGCGCTTTTTAAGGAAACCTTCTTTTCATGTTAAAATGTACAAGTCTTGGTACAAGGGGGGTTGTTTTTAGGCTTATTTGATTATATGACCACACAAAGAAGATGAGTAGATGATATCTTTGGCATTGTCTGCTGTTCAAGGAGGATAGGGATAGCCTTTTGCGGTGGCGAAAAAACCAAAAAGTTAGGCATGGAAAAGTGCAAGGCTGGAGTGAGCAAAGTCGGAAGTTTTGCGTAATCTTGTCTCGTCCGCTGTATGCACCCGTGAAGAATTGATGCAATTTGTAACCATGCCCTTTCTTAACTTTTGGCCTCCCACGGCCACTACCTCTTCTTTTGTATCCCTCCCATGAAATTTGGTGATGTGTAGTTCGCTGCTTTATTCTGTGGAACAGATGGTTCCAGAGAACGGTCATTTGTTAATGTTGTGTGATTTTGAGTATTGCTCAGTTTTGAACTGTGGAACACCTATTTCAGTAATTAGAGCCTTATCCACTTGTAAAAATCATTAGATAAGCAAACAAAACCCAAATTAATTGTGCGTCAAATGCGCCTATGAAGAGGTATCAATATTTTATTAAATAACATTCAAGCGTATAACTCCGGCGTGACTAAAAATCTTCCTAAGCAAACAAATGGCCCTCGTGGTTGTTCGTGCTCCCCTCAATGTTCTCCAAAGGAGCGAAATTTCCTAATTATTAAAGGTCCGTGACAGGAGGGGATTGGCTGTATTAAAAACATATACTCTTGTCAATATTTGTTAAAACACAGTTCAATGCCGCTCTTTTATAAGAGGTATGGTTGCCATGGCCACCAATTATCAGATCCAATGAATCATTCATTTTGGGTAATTTTATATTCCTTTTTCACTAATTTTCTATACTTGTAAGATGTTTATAAAATTTTTGGGCGTCCTCTCTCTCTCTCAACGAGAATATATTGCCGTTGGCGATGGCACATGGGAGGGATTTCAGTTCTGTTTTGAGTGTATATAGGTGGGTTATAACTCATAGTTTATATAATTTGGAGAATTTGGATAAATCCAGCCAATCAAAAAATATATTTATATAATATAAAAATAAATAATTGAAGTATTTATAAATTTTGAAACCTAACCTATACTTTTAACCGTTTATCTTAATTATCAAAACAATTTTAATAAAGATTAAGTTAAACTAGTATATTTTAAAAAACAAAATTAAAATAGGTCATATTAATAAAAAAATTATCAAAATCTTACTTATACACTTCTACTTCCTATACATAATATGGCACTAACTAGTTAAAAATAACTCAAATTAAAAGTCTAGTTCGGTTCACCTTAATTTTTCATTTTATTTTTACCATTCTAAAACCTCAATTAAGTAGCTGTTAGAGAGCTTTGCACCCACTCTGGCAGTTCCCCCCACATCCAAATCCAAATCCAGATGTCCCCAACACGCTCATCTTCAACTGTCATAATCCCCATTTCGGCTCTTGCTCACTCCACACTCAGTGGCTTCCCTTCCCTCCTTGAAAAATTGGTACTTCCCCTCCACTTCCACTGCTCAGACCACTCTCTGTGGCTTCCCTTCCCTCCTGAAAAAATGGTCCTTCCCTTCCACTTCCACTCACCCCACACACACACTCAACAAATTGAGCTCCACCACCCCACCTCCTATTAATACCCAGAAGAACAATCACTGTTCGTGAACAAACAATAATGGGGATGCTAGGAGCAGTAGGACTGGCGCTCACGGGGTTGTCGCGCAGGCACACCCCGGCGGGGTTGGCGGCGCACGTCGTCACCGGTAAATGGTTCATGGTGTACGCGTCGATGACCATCCTGACGGTATCCGGCGCCACCTACATCTTCGGCGTCTACTCGGAGGAGATGAAGGTGTCGCTGGGTTACGACCAGAGCACCCTCAACATCATTAGCTTTGCCAAGGATCTGGGTGGCAACCTGGGCGCCATCTCCGGTCTCATCCAGGAGGTGCTGCCGCCGTCGGCCGTCCTCGCCATCGGCGCCGCCATGAACCTCTCTGGCTACCTCATGATCTGGCTCGCCGTCACCGGCCGCATCGCCGCCCCCAAGGTGTGGGAGATGTGCGTCTACATCTTCCTCGGCGCCAACTCCCAGGCCTTTGCTAACACCGGCGCCCTCGTCACCTGCGTCAAGAACTTCCCCGAGAGCCGCGGCGTCGTGCTCGGCCTGCTCAAGGGGCTGGTGGGGCTGAGCGGCGCCGTCCTCACCCAGCTCTACCGCGCCTTCTACGGCGACGACCCGAGATCCCTGATTCTCTTCATCGGGTGGCTCCCCGCCGTCGTCTCCGTCGTCTTCGTTTACACCGTCCGGATTATCCGCGGCCGGCGCCGCCCCGGGGAGATCCGAACCTTCTACCATTTCCTCTACGTCATCCTCCTCCTTGTCGCCTACCTCATGGTCATCATCGTCGTCCAGAACCAGATCTCCTTCCCCAAGCCGCTGTTCCGCGCCAGCGCCGCCGTCGTCCTCCTCCTCGTCCTCTTATTCCCCCTCCTCATTGTCTTCAAAAACGAGTTCGCTCAATGGAAGGACAAAATAGCCGCGGACGCTGCCCCCGCCCCTGTCCTCTCCCACGTCCAAGTCCATAATGAGAACGAAGTCGACAATGGCAAGGGAGACGTGGAAACAAGAAAGAGGAGTACCAGCTGCCGCTGGTGGTCGTTGAAGGCGCCGGCGAGAGGGGAGGACTACACGATACTACAGGCGCTGGTGAGCGTGGACATGATAACCCTGTTCGTCACCTCAATCTGCGGCGTCGGCGGGACGTTGACGGCGATCGACAACCTCGGGCAGATCGGGAAGGCGCTGGGGTACCCCAAGGTGAGCATAAGCACCTGCGTCTCCTTGATAAGCATCTGGAACTGCCTAGGCCGGTTGACCTCCGGCTTCGTCTCGGAGATCGTCTTAGCCAAGTTCCGATTTCCTCGGCCGCTGCTCCTCACCTTGGTGCTCCTCCTCGCCTGCGCCGGCCACCTCCTCATCGCCTTCGCCCCTTCCAACGGCATCTACGTCGCCTCCGTCATCGTCGGCTTCACCTTCGGCGCGCAGTGGCCGGTCGTCTTCGCCATCATCTCCGAGGTTTTCGGGCTCAAGTACTATTCCACCCTCTACAACTTCGGGGGAATGGCCAGCCCCGTCGGGTCCTACATCCTCAACGTGCTCGTGGCCGGCCGGCTCTACGACCGGGAGGCCATGAAGCAGCGGGCGGCGGCAGGGGTGGTGGCCGAGACCAGGGAGCTCACCTGCGTTGGGGTGGAGTGCTACAAGGGCTCCTTCTTGATCATCGCCGGAGCTACCCTGTTTGGAGCGATTGTGTCTCTGGTGCTGGTGGCCAGGACGTACAAGTTCTACCAGGGTGATATCTACGCCAAGTTCAGAGAGGCGGAGCAGGAGTTGGCCGTGGCGGTCAGCGTCGGCGGAACCTCGGCCGCGGAGGAGCCGGTGGTCGATCGGACTAATAACAAGTGATGGCTGTTGGGATGAAAGAAAGGCTAGGCTAGCTCTGTAAACCTGAAAACAGAAAACAAAGCAGCAATCAGTTAATGCCTTATTGTGATCAAATGGGGTTCTCTTTGTCATAATCAAAATCAAATATAAGTCCTTCCCTCAGAGCCTATTGACCAAAATGACGATTCTAAATTTCATGAGATTGATGTTGCATTTAGCTTTTATTATGAAGTTGTAAGGAATTATTTTTTTTCAATTCGATGGATGTTGTAACCGGTAAGGAAGTGTTTGTTTAATGTTACATGATTCATAAGTATCATAAAATTAGATGATCTTTTGCTTAGTAAAAAGGCTTGCAAAAAGAAGATGAGGTGTTTGTAGTTTGTTTACTTGGAAAATTTTGAGGGGGTGAATATGATATAGATATTATTGAATAGATTTTGAATGACAGTTAAAATGATTGCAATTAGTGAGAAAATGTGTTGAAGTTTTTGAAAAGTTGTTAAAACTTTTGAATTTGAAATTGAAAGTAGTGTGATCATGAATTGTAAATTGTTTTGAATTGTGGAAAGATATAAAAGGGAATGATGTACACGAAATTGATATGAATGAAATTTTACACATCTTTTCCAAAATTGTCTTCTCCGCTCTTGTGCCTTCATCCTCTTCCTCTTCCTCTAGTCTTTTTTCCTCGTTCTTCAAATTATCTATTGCTCTTCCCCTTCCTCTTATCCCAACTCTTATGGTGCATTCACATTATCAATTCCAAGTCTATATCTCTATCCACCGATTCATAATTGCGAGCTAAGTGATGAACTTCCATAGAAAAGTGATCAGCACAAGCACTGGCCTACTTCCTAAACTTGAGGAATGCAACAAACTTGTATCAGAGTAAGTTCAATTAATGAGGGATCTAATGGTTGAACAAGACTCTGAGGTAAATTCTACCTTACTAGATTTTACCAATTTAGCTATTGGACAAGTACACTTACAAAATTCGATTGATGCGTGTAAACAAGTGCTTAAAGTGGTTTAGGATTCTATTAATTCCATGAACACTAGACTAACTCGAATTGAGATTTAAAAAATGCATAATGTTCTTGATGATGTCATGAGAAATGAATTATAACTGATGCGACTTCCTTTAGTGCTTATGAGAATGTAAATAATCATGGGGATTCAAGGGTGTTAAATCACATAGTGCCTCTGAAATTCAGAAGATATAACAGAAAAGAAGATCTACTTATTTTGTTGGGTTTGTGTGAACAATATTTTGAATTGTATCACATTGATAAAAGGGATAAGGTTCCTAGCACCTCTTATCATTTGGATGATGAAGTCCAACTGTGGTATCAACTTTATAAAAAGGAGCAAAGGGTGTTAACATAGTTGGAATTTAAAAAAGAGATTCTAGCAAGGTACGACATTTCATAATTTGATGATTTTTTTGAGGAACTGTCAAATTGGAGGCAATCTGGATCAGTAGAAGACTATTATACTACCTTTATAAGGTTAGTCATCAAGGCTGGAAATGTTACTCCTAAACAACAAATTAGTTTTTTTATAAGGGGATTAAAAATTACATTGGGATATGATGTTAAAGCTCAAAAACCTACCTCAGTTCGTGCTGCCCTAGGATTTGCTAAACTCTATGAAGCCAAGCTGAAAGAAAGGAAGGCTTTGTTTCCATTAGGGGAGTACAAGCCCAAGTTGGAACCCCCAGATTCAAAAATTGATGGTACTAATCCTGCATCAGCAAGGAAACAGCCAGTAAAAAGACTCACAGTGGAAAAAATGGTTGATAGGAAAGCAAAAGGACTTTGTTTCCATTGTGACGACAAATTCAGCATTGGTCACAAGTGCAAGAAATTATTCTCAATAAAAGCAGTATCTAGTATCTAAGGAATTAGAGGAATGTGAAGAAGAAGGAATTGTGAGTGAAGAAGAGGAGAATGTGCAATTGGTGGATAAAGCAGATTTGCTGAAGCTGTCACTACAGGCGTTTACAGGAGAAGTTACACTGAAAACAATGAAATTCCATGGGGTTCTCTAGAAGCAATTAGTTTAGATATTGGTGGATTCAGGTTCTAATCATAATTTTTTGGATGCCACACTTGTTGCTAAGTTGAAGCTACCAGCAGAGAATACAAAAGCATTGGATGTGATAGTGGCTGATGGAGAAAGGCTACGAAGTGCAGGAAGTTCAATTAGAGCTGATTTCTATTTGTTACCATTTAAGGAGTATGATATTGTCTTGGGAATTTAGTGGTTAAGGACATTAGGGCCCATCGTTTTGGATTTCTCTCAACTACAAATGTCATTTACTTATGAGGGCAAGAAGTTATTATTAACAGGATCCAAAAAATCTCCCTTGCAAATGGTGGATTCCAAGAAGATATTAAAGGCAACCATTAAGAAAAAACAAGGAGTGCTATTACAATTAACAGCTTTAGCACAAATTTCTCCTCCAGAGACCAGTGAAGCCGATCATATTCATCAGGATCTTACTTCATTATTAGACAACTATGCAAAATTGTTTAGCAAGCCAACGAGACTTCCTCCAACTAGAGTTCATGATCATACAATACCTGTGAAGGAGGGAGCACAACCTGTAGCATTGAGGCCCTATCGATATCCACCATTGCAGAAGACTGAATTGGATAGACAAGTTACTCAGTTATTACAGGTTAGAATTATCAGGCACAGTCAAAGTCCTTATTCGTCACCAACATTGCTTGTTAAAAAGAAAGATAGAACAAGGAGGATGTGCATAGACTATAGAGCCCTAAATCGGCAAACAATTAAAGATAAGTTTCCAATACCATTGATTGATAACTTATTAGATGAATTGTGTAATGTTGTTGTGTTTTTTAAACTTGATATCAGATCAAGATATCATCAAATTAGAATGGCCGAACATGATGTCCATAAAACTGCTTTTAAAACTCATGAAGGACATTATGAATTCACTGTCATGCCATTTGGCTTGACAAATGCTCCTTATACCTTCGAGTCCCTGATGAATTGTATTTTTGATAAACACTTAGGGCAGTTCATTATTGTATTTTTTGATAATATATCTTGGTATTTAGTGCTGACATGGAATCCCATCTTCAACACATTCGACTCACTTTTGACATTCTTCGTAGTAACAACCTATTTTTAAAGAAAGAGAAATGTGAATTTTCTAAAAACCAAATATGCTACTTGGGACATGTTATACGAAGGAGTAGTAGCAAAGGATCCTGAGAAGCTTGAAGCTGTAGCTAATTGGCCACTTCCTACCAACATCAAAGGGCTGAGAGGATTATTAAGTTTGAGTGGATATTACAAGAAATTTATAAGAGGATATGAATGCATTGCCGAGCCACTCACTTCCATGTTGAAAAAGGATTCGTTTGAATGGACTCCAAGGTCGAAGCTAGCTTTTGATGAATTAAAGACATCAATCAATACAGGACCTGTCTTAAGGCTACCTAACTTTTCCCTCAAATTTGATATTGAATGTGATGCTTCTACCATTGGGTTGGGAGCAGTATTGATGCAACAAGGGCAACTTATAGCTTATTTTAGCAAGGCTCTAAATGGAAAAAATAGATTGCTATCCACCTATGAAAAGGAACTGTTGGCTTTGGTTCTTTCTGTACAAAAATGGCGACAGTACTTGCTGGGGCATCCATTTGTGGTTCGTAGTGACCACTCCAGCTTGAGGTTTTTATGACAACAGAAGATAGTCACCCCTCCCCAACAAAAATGGTTGCATAAGCTAATGGGATTTGATTTTACTATGGAGTATAAGAAAGGATCTGAAAACTCAGATGCTAATGCCCTTTCTAGACTTCCATATGGATTGAGTTATTTGGCAATTTCTTCTCTCACCCCTAACTTGATTGAGCCTATACAAACTACTGTCTCTACTGACCTGTTCTACACGAAATTTCTTAGCAAATTCAAGATAAGAAACTTTCTCTTCAATGGTCATTTATCAATGGATTGATATTTTACAAGCAACGGATTTACTTACCAATGCATTCTGATCTCATTGATATAATTTCCAAGGAGTTTCATGGTAGCACTCATGAAGGATATTATAAAAATCATAAACGAATGAGGAGTTTTTTTCTGGCCTGGGATGAAGGATCATTTGAAGCAGGTCATTCAAAATTGTGAAACTTGTCAAATCCACAAAGCTGCTAACACAACTCTAGAAGGACTTTTGCAACCATTACCTATACTACAAAGCATATGGTCTCAGATTTTAATGGATTTTATTGATGGCTTACCAATGTCCAATTGGAAAACTTCGATATTAGTGGTAGTTGACAGACTCTCGAAGTATGCGCATTTTCTTCCCCTCAAGCATCCATATACTTCTCTATCAGTAGCAAAATTATTCTTTGATTCAATTTTTAAACTACATGGCATGCCTGATCAGATAGTTTGTGATAGGGATGCATTTTTCACTAGTGGATTTTAGAAGGAACTATTTAGGTTGCAAGGAACTTCTTTCAATTTTAGTTCTGCTTACCACCCCAAAAATGATGGACAAACGGAGGTAGTGAATAGATTATTGCGGATGTACCTTCGATGCTTTACTAGTGAGCAACCTAAAGAATGTACTCAACAAATATCTTGGGCAGAATATTGCTACAATACTAGTTGGCATAGTGCTATTAAGTGCACACCATTTGAAGCTGTCTATGGAAGACCTTTACCATCATTGTTATGCTATGTTCCAAATACTGCTAGGTTACGAGAGGTGGATCATCAACTGAAGACCAGGGATGAAATTCTTAAATCCCTTAGGTCTAACATCTTAATGGCATAAAACAGAATGAAGCAGATGCATGATAAGAAGCATAAAGAACAAGAATTTAACATAGGTGACTTGGTATATGTTAAATTGCATCCTTATAAGCAAATTTCAGGACGACTATCCAAGCACACCAAACTGTCACTGAGATACGACGAACCTTACAAAATTCTGCATCGAATAGGTGAGGTTGCTTATAAAGTTGAATTGCCAGATGATTGTTGTGTTCACAATGTCTTCGATGTTTTATTATTGAAAGAGAAGTTACGAAACACTGATTTAATGGGAACCAAGTTACCAGTTCTATTTGCTACACCACATACTCTATATCCTGCCATTTGAAGTATTACAGCAACCAACCAGAGTCATAGAAAAACCTTACACTTAGTGGAATGGGCAGATCTTGCCAAGAATAAAGCCACTTGGGAAACATCTGAATTCTTATCACTCCATTTCCTTATGGACAAGGAAAATTTTGAGGGGGTGAATATGATATAGATATTATTGAATAGATTTTGAATGGCAGTTAAAATGGTTGCAATTGGTGGGAAAATGTGTTGAAGTTTTTCAGTTAAAATGGTTGCAATTGGCGGGAAAATGTGTTGAAGTTTTTGAAAAGTTGTTGAAGCTTTTGAATTTAAAATTTAAAGTAGTGTGATCATCAATTGTAAATTGTTTTGAATTGTGGAAAGATACAAAAGGGAATGATGTACACGAAATAGATATGAATGAAATTTTACACATCTTCTCCAAAATTCTCTTCTCTGCTCTTGCATCTTTCTCCTCTTCCTCTTCCCTATGCCTTTGTTGCTCTGATCTTCAAATTCACTAATACTCTTCCCCTTCCTCTGTATCTCGTATTCTGTTCTTCCTCTTCCCAACTCTTTTGCTGCATTCACATTCTCAATTCCAAGTCTATACTCTATCCACCGATTCATAATTGCAAGCTAAGTGATGAACTCCCATAGAGAAGTGATCGGCACAAGCACTGGCCTACTTCCTAAACCTGAGGAATGAAACAATTAGTCATTGATAATTCATCATACGACGAGTCTTATGACTTCTTTGTTGTTGTGGTCGGGCGTTACACAACACTGTATGCACTTGTGAGGTAAATCTTAATGAATTATTTTGTTGACTAATCAATTATCACTGGGAGGTAGAAATTGAGGCAAAATAATAAAAGCATGAAGGAGCAGGAGCCATCATGTTATATAATTATCCTAAATCGACAATCCCTAAGATATAATGATGATTAAATTTAAGGGAAATTTGACTCTTGAATGAGTTTTATCATTTGAACTTCTCCTTTAATTTAAAGTATTATTTAAATTTAGTTAAGTTAATTGTGTTTGTTTTGTTCTTTATTTCATTTACTTAACTAATTTCAGAAAATTCATCTCTCTATGGGATGATACTCGAACTCACTCATCATTATAATGTTTCGACTGTGTATATTTGCACTTCATTGAAATTATTCGAACACTGCGGGCCAAGGTTGGCGACAAGTAGTTATATAAAAAAATAAATCAAACCTCTTCATGGCTATTAAAGGATATTATATAATAATTTTTTTTGTTTTTTGGAAATTATATATGTAGTAATATAAAAAAACTCCTATTTTTATTAAAAAGCTCTTTTGAAATTTATTATCGAATAACTATAATGAACTATCAAAGGCTTATGAATCTCAATTTCGAACTTTCCCATAATTATATAATATTTATTTTTTAAAATATTTTGAAAATAATAATTTTGATTTTCATGAAATTTTTGTGTTATAACTATATAAATAGGAAAATAAAATATAATGAAAATAAATTCCTAAGAGAATCTAATTTTGATTTCGATTGTTATTGTTGGGCTCTCACAAACTTTGAAAAAAAAGACAATTTTTGCCCAAATATAATTTTGGGGATATAAACAATACCTTGTTCAAAATTTGACCAATCCATACCTACTTCTAGATATTAAATTAATATCCATGTGGTAGATAATAATGCAAAAGTTTATTTTGCAAATCAGAAAAATTTGTTTATCAATAACAAGTTCTTCAATTTCAATGCTAAAAAAAAATCAATTCTAATCCCTTCAATCAAGGATTTTGCTTTTTAGTTTCTTTATCATCTAGAAAAAAGACACAATAGCCACCAGTGATTATTGGATTTTAGTTTCTTTATCATCCAAAATAGTTGTGCCATTCACCATTTTACCAAATATTTCGAATTCAATTAAAATAAAATCGTTAAGACAGTTTGATAAATGGTGGACAGCTTAATAATGATAAATAGTAAAGATATTGGTAGATATTAATGGCCATCCTTAACGTCACCCCACTCCTAAATGCACAGATAGGTACTCCAAAATCTATATTTGCACCGTACATAAATTAAATTTATAGAAGACAATTCACCCAAGCTCCCCCCTCCCTCCCCAAGTTCTCAATATTATACAAGTTTTATTATGTGTAATTATAAAATGAACTAAATTTTGTTTTTTATAAAAGCTCTTCGTTAGGTTCTCTCATGATAACATATATTGAGCAAGATATTGTGCCATGTACCACTTATGTTAGAAAGAATTTAATTTTACAAATAAACCCTCGTTAAATAATGAGATCGATTTTAATAATTTGATCTTTAGAGGTACCCATTGATTTAAAAGATAAAAACTCTACTAGGGTGTTTGATTGCATTGTTTTATGCCACTTGAAAGAAAAAATACAAAATTATAATAAGAGCCCAATGTACATGAGCTACACCAGTAACGCACTAATTAGGCCCGAATCGTGATATTATAATTTATAAAAAAATTACTCATTAGATTATTCCGTACAAATTTTATAGAAGCGGATTTAGCACTCTAAAGAGCTTAAGATAGACACCTTACTAAGTTTTCATAGAATGCCTGTAGATTTATACTAAATAAGAATGATCTTAAGTTCAACGCTCCTAAATAACCACTTCGGGCCGTAAGAAAGGTAACTCCTCCCTTCTGACTTAGAGGATGACTTATTTGGTTTTCAACTTTCACCAAGTGGTCCCCCTTAGAAATTTCATCAATAAAAATTTCTCATCAATAACACAATAAAAATGAGGGGTTTTTTGTGAAATTTTTTTACATCTCATATTTATATCATAACTAACCATTTGTAATGTATAATTAAATTTGTTTATACATTTTACATCTTTTTCATGTGAATTAAACAGATCCTTAGTTGACACAAAAAATTATAAAATAATACATAAAAATTTGAGATGTTTCGTTGTATGGGTGGGTAGATTTCATTTATTTGATATTGGGGTGGGGAATTTGAAATATATGGTACCTGAGTGAAAGAGAATAAAAGAGAAAAAAGTAAATGTCAAAATACTAAGACTAGCCTCCAACATGACACTTTACTGGGTTGGGTCCAAATAAGAAAATAATTTGCTTGGTTCAGGTGGGGAGAGGGTTTTATAAGTTTGATGGCTATTGAAAAGAGTTGGGGATGCTTTGGCAGGAATGAGGTATTGAAGTGGCAGGAAAAACTTGTAGGGGTAGAAGAAAAGTCGTAGCAGGCAATTTCTTCCTACTTCGGTGGCATCTTTGGTTGATGACGACTTGTGTAGGATTTTGTGGGTTTGAAATTTAGAAGAAAGACATCATTGAAAGGTGTTATTGCATCAATGGCATAAGATTGCGTTAAAGGTATGCTCTTGATTGCATATTACTATCTTGAATATGATTTATGGTGTGTAATACTTGTTTATTTACGTAAATTATTTGTAGGTATTTTTTGATTGGAGACATGGACGAAGTTTTTTAGTATTGTATTTTTTTTTGGGGATTTGAATGGGATGGACTTCGTGAGAGGAGATTATTTCATCCGTTTTTTTTAAGGCAAAAACAATTTAACTAAGTTGGTTAGATTTTTGAGTTTGCATATGGGTAGGGAGTTGGATGGTAGAGAATTTACGTTGTCAATACCTATCCTAGTAATATGTGGGAAGAAATAGGAATACATTATAGAGGTGGATGATGAGGTAATCTTTCAATATTTTCTCGAATTTGCAAGGAGAGAAGAGCTTAACAATCTTAGAATATACACTACGCTAAAATTGAGACCCGATGGATAATTGGGAGAAAATGTTCATGGGCTAAGACAAATGACAATGGACGATGAATATGTTGATCCAATGAAGGCTATCGATGATGAAGTCAATAATGGAATGAGCATAACACATGTGTTGTCATCAATGAACATAGATCGAGGAGGAGGAGAACAAGAGGAATGTATATTGCAAGGCTAGAAGATGCGTAAGTAAATAGACATAATGTGTACACAAGGTTGATTTAGAATAAGTGATTTTTATTGATTCGGCTAAGTAGGGATGATCCATGGGATGTATATGTCGAGGACCCTGTGCAACCCCAACTATCTTTGTCGATTGTACCTTGTACTCTAAGCCGTAATGAGAGGGAGGGAAAGGTACATGCTGCCGAGGTGGATGAACATGATGTTGTGACAAGTGGAAAATGCAAGACAAAGGTGTTGCATAGGTGAGGTGTTTCAATGATGTTGATAGTATCATGTTGATGAAATGTATTTAATTGTTGAACACATAAATGTATTTAACAGTATATGTCATCTCTATAAAGTGCATGTGACAATGAAGGTGTACCTTCACTTTTGTTGGGCAAGGAGCATGTTGCTTTGGTCAAGTTACATGATTCTATGATAAGTGGAGAATTCTGGGCATTGTTGTTTCATAGGAGGCATGTAGATATCATTGATAGCGTCATGTAGACTAATATTATGTCATTGATGAATAAGTATATGTTAACGACGTTTTATGCACATACAAAAATCTTGATTGTGAAGATGTACATCTACTTCAATTTGTTGATGAAGTTGATGAAAACTCCGATGAGGAAGTAGGTATAGAGAACTTGCATAGGTAATGGAGAGATGAGGATTTTGTCCAAGACAAGTGAGACAAAGAAGCAGCCTGGATTGGTGAGGATGAAGTACCGACGGATAAAAATATTGTAAGTGCTGCTGGACTCACAGAGCTGATACGAGTTGGGAAAGGTTGGGGTAAGGCATTTGATCCTATTCCATGGCTACATGTGGATGAAAATGAAGAAGGGGATGTGATTGGCGGACCATATGAGCCACCTATCTTTGACCTATTACAAGTTGGGGAGGGGTTCATGAGCATAGTGAACTTCAAATTAGTCCTTAGTGATGCAATTATAAAACGTTGGTACGAAGTTGAGAAAGTGGAGTCGAAGAAGAGGTCATATGTTGATGTGTAAGATCTTGTTGCCCTTCGAAGGTTAGAGCAACTTTCATAGAAGGTTGCGTGAGGGTCACACAACACTCTGGGGAACATACTTGTGAGTCTTTGAAGCTAGGCAAGGATCATGTGATGGCAACAACAGAATGGATTACAAACAAGACTGAAAGACAATTCGATGATAGCCGACAACTAAGGGGATAATGTTGTTTGTGAACAAGTTTTGGAGTGTGGTATTGAGTTACTGGAAGTGTCGCAAGGCAAAAGATATAATAGTTAATAGGATTGAGTCTTTGGAATCCACCCAGCCTATGGTATCGAGATTTCACGTGTTAATCCAGGTGTCATCAATGACATCGAATTCATACTAAACATGTCATGTATGCTTGCTGAAATAATGTCATCATTATAAGTAATGGTTATACAATAATCACATTAGTTAACTACAAAATTTAAACATGATAATTAACATGATAATGCCATGTATGTTTGCTAAAATTTTGTAAGATAGTGTCATCAATTACATTTTGTAAACGTATTGTCATGTCATCAATGACGTCGAGTATATGCTAGACATTTGTCATCTATGCCATCAAGACATGATAATGAATATGATAGTGTCATGTATGCTTGTTGAAATAATGTCATCACTATAAATAATGGTTATACAATAATCACATTAGTGAACTAAAAAATTTGAAAATGATAATTAACATGATAATGCCATGTATGAATGCTAAAATTTTGTAATTAATAAGATAATGCCATCAATTATATTTTGTAAACGTAGTGTTGTGTCAACATTGATATCAAATTCATACTAGATATGTGTCGTCTACTCCATCGAGATATGATAATGAATATGATAATGTAATGTATGTGAGTAATAGTTAGAAAAAAAAATCACATTAGTAAATCAAAAAAATTGAATGCGATGTCATCATTGTTACAAATAGATTGAATATAATGTCATCAGCGGTTGCATAAATATTTAAAGTCACACATTCTAATATCACTGTTTAGTAGTATGCAAAAGAGAAATATTTAATTTTAAAGTTTTTTTCTTCACACTACTCTTTGAATCATTCAAAGAGATCCTTCCTACCTCAATTAAGATACAAGGTCTTGCTTTTTGGTATAGAGTGTATTTTCAGCCGTTAGCCAAAAATTCTAGAAGCAAACTAAAGCTTCATATCTATGCCAAAATTAGGTATTTAACACCAAAATGTGTGAAAACACCAATAAAAGTGATGATATATTTTTATTGCCTTATTTTGCCTTAATTTAAAAGGGTCATTGATGTCAAAATGAATAAATTGTAATGGAATTTAAGCTCTAGTTATAAAAGAAAATTTATTATCAGTTATGCTTGTAACACCCCAAATCTGGTTCAGCATCGTGAATCGAACTAGTATGTTACAGGCCTTGGTTAGGTTGGCTAACCCGAACCCAACCCATGTGGATCTAATCTTGGTGTTTTAAGATGAAAATACAACTCGCCATATATGGATGAATGTATAAAACTATAACAGGATACTACATGGATGACATGCAAACTAATTTACACATCAATATAATTATGATCAAAATCAATGAAAATTCTCAAATAAAACGGATAGAGACTCCCCTAAGAGTGCAATTAGGGGCCACCCTGCCACATTCTATAACACCCCAAATCCAGTTCACGCTCATGAACCGAACTGGCATGTTACGGCCCTGGTTAAGTCGTCTAACTCGAACCCAACATGTGCAGATCCAATCTCGGCGTCTTAAGATGAAGATACGGCTTACCATGCATAGATGAATGTTTAAAACCCTAACATGATACTACATGGATGACATGACAATCAATTCATACGCCAACAATAATTTTAATAAAATCAAGAAATTTTCCAAATTAAAACAGACAGTCTCCCCGAAAAGTGCAATTAGGGGTCATCCTATCAAATAATATACATACAAACATATAAGCATATATCAACAATTTCATTCATACAAAAAATAATCTACTGTATACTCTTTCTAAAGCTTGGGTCTCAGCCACCTATGTCATCTATTCATGTTTCGTATCATGTCTTAGCATTTCATCACATCATGATGCTTTTCATTTCCTCACATTAGTACCGATATAATAAAATCATAAATGAGATATTAACATTCAATCACCAAATATATGTGTGTGCAAAAGACCTTCTTGCTCCTTTGTCTAGGCTGGCACATCCATCTCATACTCGTCACCAACATATAGTACAATAACGTGTGAGTAATGAGTGGTACTGGTCCAGAATATAACTAATATCAAACTGGCTATGAGAGGAAAGTCCCATATGAAAGAAAGCATCCATATACTCCTCGTAAACTCTATGAAGGGCACCTACTGAGGAGCCACTGGGCTGCAGACCCAGTAGCATCTTGAACTGTCTGATTTGTTGCTGCTATTGCCTCACTCGACATTTTCACACTTCATTTTTTGGTCTCAAATCCTAAACCCTCTCTTTACCTCCATATTTCCTCCAGCATTGAGCACGAAGGCTGAGTACTTTTAGGTAGTCGCCTTTAGTACCCTTTGAACCACAAGTCTAAAAAATGCGTTGTACTTAATAGTACCCGTAAACCTCCACATTCTCCGGGTGTGAGTAACTCAAACGCGGGTTGTCAGGATCTCTCGGGATTAGAATAGTCCGCTCACTAATCCAAAGCCCGTTTTGACTGTCACGACGTCCGCTAATGGTACATGCCAATTGGTTTTGCCATCTCCCGTCTCACTGAAAACTCGATAAAATTATATATGTAGGCATATGAAGGGATTTATAAAATAGGCCCAAAGGCAACTTGCGGTGGATCTTATTTTCGAAATCATTCTCGAGGGATCTCATCTTTAAGGGTTATTAATCTGGAAAACTGTTCGGCTAAATGACCCGAATTAAGTGGGATTCGATAAAATGTCACTTAACCCGTCCTGCAAGTAATAAATCAAACATGCAATAAAAGAGAGCATAAAACAGAGGCGAGTCCTAAACAGACCTGGTAGAAGCTCCAAACGTGTCATTGCGCCAATGCGGTGAGCTCCTACTCCGTACCTATACATCAAATCTAGATGCTAACGCTCGCTAAATAAATGATGCATCAAACTCATCCTAATTATCACACTCACAATGTAATCATCATCGATCACAATCAATAATCATCAATGCAAGAATAATCCTAACTTATCTTATTCATACCAATTTTATTATACGTTCCTACATTACGTTGTGGTCAACTATCATGCTCATACTCCATTTATCTCATTAGATCACTTACTATTCATTCACAATTAATCAAATCATACCACTTATCATTTCATCAGTAATTAGGGCTTAATTACATCAACATCAATTAATCAATCCTAGTATGTTATGCTAACAATCACCCACTTTTAATAATCAAATTAGAGGTAATTATACCTCGCGTTATCGACAATCGATAATGGCTAGGGTTTCGTCGTGCTTCTTGAACCTCGAATTCGGTGCTCGACAGCGTCCGAAGCTCGATTGGGTTCGACTGGATGAGTGTAACGACCCGCCCTAACCGAGCCCGGGTGTTACTGAGAAATGAATCATAACATGAAAATAAAT
>JAVDBV010085613.1:0-12098 GCA_032619315.1 Piper longum | reverse complement strand
ACGACCCAACACCAAAAAGGAAGGAGCACAGCGCTATTGCTGGTTGCAACGCCACCAGCTTGTGACAAACGCCGAGGTGCTGCTGCTGCAACTCAGGTGGATGTGCTACCTTCTTGGCATGCAATTTCCATGGAAATCCAATCTCTTTAATTCCCCCAACCTGATCAAGAACGTTGTTGCAGCACTTGGACAGCAAGCGCTCATGAATTTCCAGTCATGGTCGGCTTCTAGTTCTTTTCTAGTTAATTCTCTTATCTTTCTTGTTGATTTGAGATTTTAGATTCCATGGTTTTCATCTTGATTACCAATTCCAAACGAATGCATGAAATTTAAGAAGACGAAGAAGAAAATTACCCGAGCAAAGAGGAAGCCGGTGCCAATCTGAAAGAAGGAATGAGGGTGACGCCCTCCCCTTTTACCCTCTTTTATAATGAAACAATTGACGGCTAGGGTAAGTGGAAGCACCCTTTCACCGTAATACTTTTAACCGGGTAATTGGGTAATCGATATAATTCACTTAACCATTTAAATGGTTACACGGTATGGTTTACTTAACCGGTTAAATAGGTAAATAGTTGGTTCACTTAACTGGTTAAACGGGTAAATCATACTTAACTGGCTAACGATAATTATTTAAATGAAAAAGAAAAATTTCCCACGTTCAATCCCACCGCGTCGAACGTTATTATTATTTTATTTTATTTTATTTTTTTTTCGGGTCTTTACAGTATTCAAACCTTTTTGGCTAACCTAGTGGAGTCTGAGTCCAAATCTAAAAAGTTGTCCATGATTCCAATGGTAGCAGAGTTTTCAGACGTATTCCATGATGAACTTCCGGGGTTACCTCCTTAGCGGGCAGTGGAGTTTTGGATTGACCATGCACCTGGAGTAACACCAATCTCTAAAGCACCATACCGCATGGCTCCAACAAAACCCAAAGAGCTAAAGAGCCAACTAGAAGAGTTGTTGCAGGCAGGTTTCATCCGGCCAAGTAATTCACCTTGGGGAGCCCCTGTCCTTTTTGTAAAGAAGAAGGATGGTTCACTTTGATTGTGTATTGACTATCGCAAGCTCAATCAAGTGACAGTAAAAAATCGGTACCCCTTACCAAGGATTGATGACTTATTTGATCAGCTGAAAACAGCCAGTATATTCTCTAAAATAGACTTGCGGTTTGGATACCACCAACTGCAAGTGAAGAAATCTGATATACAGAAAACGGCTTTCCAAACTCGATATGGACATTATGAGTTTCTGGTCATGCCTTTTGGTCTAACAAATACACCAACGGCCTTTATGTCACATATGAACACGATATTTCATGCACACTTGGACAAGTTTATTATCGTGTTTGTGGATGACATTTTGGTCTATTGAAATAATGAACAGGACCATGTGAAACACCTGTCCATTGCTCTTCAAGTCCTGAGGGAGAATCAACTATTTGCCAAACTATCAAAGTGTGACTTCTGGCTGAAGGAGGTCAATTTCCTCGGACATATAATCTCAAAGGTAGGAGTTACAATGGATCCATCAAAAGTGGAAGCAGTCACTGATTGGCTACAACCTATGTCAGTCACTGATATCCAAAGTTTCATTGGGCTAGCAGGTTACTATTGGAAATTCATTAAAGATTTTTCCTAGGTGGCATCGCCAATGACCATGCTCACACACAAGGGAGTCAAGTTTGAATGGAGTAGCAAGTGTGAAGAGTGTTTCCAATCATTGAAGAAGAGTCTAACTACTGCACCAGTCTTGACCTTGCCAAATGGCAATGAAGGATTTGTGATCTTTAATGATGCATCTCTAGTAGGGTTAGGATGCGTCCTTATGCAAGGAGGTAAAATTGTGCCTTATGCCTCTTGCCAATTGAAGATTTATGAGCAAAATTATGTAACCTATGACTTGGAACTGACAGTAGTTGTGTTTGCTCTGAATATTTGGAGACAGTACTTATATGAACCTCACTTTTAAAGTGTTCAATGACCATCAGAGTGGCGCAGCGGAAGCATGGTGGGCCCATAACCCATAGGTCTCAGGATCGACAGAAAATTTATGCGATACTCGTAGGAGTGACCTAGAGTTCCAAGTTGGGGAGTTTGTATACCTAAAGACATCACCAAGGAAAGGAGTGATCAGATTTAGAATATAAGGGAAGTTAAAGCTACGATTCATAGGACCATTCCCAATCCTAGATCGAGTTGGAAATTGTGCATATAGATTAGCATTACGACCAAGCCTCGATGGCGTACACAATGTGTTTCATGTGTCAATGCTAAAGAAATATGGACAAGGTGAAAATCATATCATCACAAATTTTGCAGAGTTAGAGCTGAAGTCGGATTTAACCTATGAGGAAAAGCCGATTCGCATCTTGGCAAGAGAAACTAAGACACTCCGGAACAAGAAAATTCCTTTCGTGAAAGTATTGTGAAGGAATCTGGGATAAGAGGAAACTATCTGGGAGATTGAGCAAGAAATGACAAAAATAATGCCCTAGCCTATTTGGGGTATAATATTTTTGTATAAGTGGTAGCACGGTTGTCATTATAATATTTCGGGGACAAAATATTTCTAAGTTGGGGAGATTGTGAAGACCTGAGAAAAAAAAATTAATAAGAATAATAATAATAAAAATCGACGCATTAGGATCGAACGTTAGAAAATTAATATTTCCATTTAAAGTATTTAATCGATACTCGGTTAATTCTACCCGGTTAAATATTATATTTTAATCTTTACCTAGTTACCCGGTCAAATGAAATACCGGCATTGGGGTATTTTTACAAAACCCTAGCCGTCATTTTTTTTATATAAATAAAGAGGGGGCATCATTCTCATTTTCTTCTTCCTCTTCAGAAGCTGGCTTCTTTTTCACTTGGTTATGTCCCTCCTGGCTCGCGTCATCAATGATTTGTGTTAACAATGGTGTCACTTCAACTCCCCGCCGGCGAGTCTCTGTCTCGTCCCCGACCACCGGACCGACACCCCGATGACTACCTCGTGGCCAGCTTTCAACTTGTAACTACCACGACTACTGCCGCCATTGCAGTTACCACCTACAGTAGAGTTTTTGGAGCTAGTTTATGCTGCCACTGGCACTGTTTGGGTCAATTTCTGGCGCCGGCAAGGCACCACCGGCTGGTTTGACCACCCCAATTGCTTATACTTATCTATATCTACATTTTGAGGCCACCCATGACCGTTGCCATGGCCGTGAGCGCCGCCACTAACGACTGTGACAACTCACTGTTTCGTCCGATTTCAGGCCAGGCCATGGCCGGACTCTGCCGATCGTCACCTCCAACAACTCCGTCGCCACGCTCGTGAACTGAACCGGCATGTTACGGCCCCGTTTAGGTCGGCTAACCCGAATTCAACTCATACGGATCCAATCTCGGCGTCTTAAGATGAAGATACGACTTGTCATACATGCATGAATGCATTAAAGCCTAGCATGATACTACATGGATGACTAAGCAATCAATTCATACAAAATCAATAATTTCAATGAAATAAATAAATATTCCAAATTAAAACGGCCAGAGTCTCCCCTAAAAATGTAATTAGGGGCTACCCCGTCAACATAGCATACGTACAAGCATATAAATATATATCAAAAACTACCTTCACAGAGTCTGAAATACTATAACTCATCCTGAAGCTTGGGTCTAAGCCCACCTGTCATCTATTCATATTTCTCGTCATGTCCTGCAACAACGTTTAATCATGTCATCACATTGTCATGATTTTCCTTTTCCTTACATTAGTACTAATACAATAAAATCATAAACGAAATATTAAACAATCATTCACCAAACATTTGTGTGTGTGCAGAAGACCTCATTTCTTCTCCGTCCAGCTGGAACATCTATCTCATACTCACCACATACATATAGTACGAAAATCGTCAATAACGAGCGTTACTGGTCCAAAATATAACTAAAAACAAACTGGCTATGAGAGCAAACTCTCATATAAAAGAAAAGTCCATATATACTCCTCGTGAACTCTCTGAAAAGCGTCTACTGAGGAGCCACTGGGCTGCACACCCGGTAGCATGCCGAACTAACTGAACTGCTGCTGTTGTTACCTCACTTGGCATTTCATACTTCATTTTCTAGTTTCAAATCCTAAGCCTTCTCCTTACCTCCATATTTCTCTTGGCCTTGAGCACAAAGATCGAGTACTCTCAGGCAGTCGCCTTCAATACCCTTTGAACCACAAGTCATGACATGAGTTGTACTAAATAGTACCTGTAAACCTCCACGTTCTTCTAGTGTAAGGAACTCAAATGCAGAGTTGTTAGGATCCCTCGGGAATGGAATAGTCCGCTGGCACTAATCCAGAGCACGCTGTGACTATCACGACATCCTCTGCATGGTACGTGCAGTCGATTTCTCCATCTCTCGTCACACTGATCACTTGATAAAAATATATATAGGCCTAGGAAGGAATTTATAAAATAGGCCCGAAGGTAACTTGCTGTGGATCTTGTTTTCGAATCATTCTCGGGGGATCTCATCCTCGAAGGTTATTAATCCAGAAAACAGTCAAGTGGGATCCAATAAAATGCAACTTAACTCATCCTACAAGTCATAATCAAGTAGACAATAGAAAGAGCGTAAAACAGAAGCGAGTCCTAACGGACGTGGTAGAAGCTCCAAGCATGTCATTGTGCCTAGGTGGCAAGCTCCTACTCCGTACCTACACATCAGAGCTAAATACTAACGCCTGATAACTAAATGATGCATCAAAACGACATGATCAACACACTCACAATACAAACATTCATTAATAATCAAATAGTAATAATCGTAAAAATAATCCTAACTCATCCTATTCAAATCAGTTTTACTATGTTTTTCTAAATTACATCATGCTCAATTATCATAATCAAACTCGATCTATCTCATTAGATCACTTAGTATTCATCTCATACTCAATCACATCATGTAAACTTTCACTTCATGTATAGTCAGACTTTTATCATGATGATTAATCAATCCTACCATGCTGTGCTAATAATTATCAATTGTAAATAATAAACTTTGAGGTAATTATACCTCGTGTCATCGGAAATAGGCGACGACTAGGTTTTCGGTGTGCGTGCATCTCAAACCTCGAATTTGGCGCTCGACGGCATACGAAGCTCGATCGGGTTTGACTGGATGAGCTTTGCGAAGATCCGGCAAATTCCAGCAATCTGGTTTTCCGGAAGGTTCTGGCGGTTTTTCAGCGAGTTAAGTGGTTTTCCGGCTACTTTCCGACAGTTTTCCAACGACAGTCCTCGGCGGAGTCTACTGGCCAGATAGGGGCCGTGTAAAGTATCATCGAAATTGTCTTGGCTAGCCCGACGCATCTATGGCGTCGACGTGGCCGATGGAGGCGGCTGGGCTCCATACAATTAGTGTCTCCAAATCTTTAGTGCAAAAACCACTGCAGCCAATTCCAAGTCATGGGTTGCATAATTTTGCTCGTGAATCTTAAATTGGGGAGAGGCGTAAGCACCACCTAACCATCTTGCGTAAGGACAGACCCTAACCCCACTAGAGATGCATCATTTAAGACCACGAATGCTTCATTGCCATTCGGCACTGTCAGGACTAGTGCAATAGTTAGACTCTTCTTCAATGATTGGAAACTCTCCTCACACTTGCTACTCCATTCAAACTTGAGTCCCTTGAGTGTAAGCTTAGTCATTGGCGATGCAACCAAGGAGAAATCTTTAACAAATCTTATACCATCAAGGAAAAACAAACGTGGTAGCCGACACGTTGAGTCAGAAGGGCAAGGTGGACAAGGGTCAACAGCTAGCTAGATTTTAGGCTATGTCCGCCGAAGTGGTAGCTACTAACCTAATAGAACGACTGACAAGACTACTGGAGAACCTGGTTATCTCTATTGAATTGGTGGACCGAGTTAAGCTAGCACAAACGGAAGATGAGGAGCTGAATGAAATGTTGGACAAAATTCCCGACATTGTGGCAAATTCTAACAGTGTAATTAGATTTAGAGGAAGATTGTGGATAACTAATGATGATGCACTAAGGCGGGATATCCGTGAGGAGTCTCATCGTTCAAGGTTCTCAATACACCCTGGTGTTACAAAAATGTACTAGGACCTAAAGCAAATCTACTAGTGGATTGGAATGAAGAGGGATGTAGTGGATTTGGTCTCTAAGTGTCAGATGTGCCAATTGATCAAACTACAACATCAACTACCTGGTGGATTATTACAATATTTAGAGATACCTACTTCGAAATGGGTGTGTGTCACATGTGATTTCATCACTAAACTCCCAAGGACTCAGAAAAGACATGACTCAATATGGGTGGTTGTGGACCATCTGACTAAGGCAGCTCACTTTATCCCACGAAATCAACAAAAAGGAGATAGTCTCTGACAGGGATTCTCTATTCACGTCACATTTTTGGGAAGCTTTCCAAAAAGCTATGGGGACCCAAATTAAGCTTAGTACATCATATCATCCCCGAGCTGATGGTTAGAGTGAGAGGACCATTCAAACTTTGGAGGATTTGTTGAGAGCTTGCATCCTTGACTGGGGTGAAGATTGGGAGAAGCACTTAGCCTTAGCTGAATTCACATACAATAACTCTTATCAGGCCAATATCGGGATGGCACCGTTTGAAGCTTTATATGGTAGGCCCTGTAGATCACCATCATGCTGGTTGGAGTCTACCGAGGCAGTTATAGTGGGCCAGAGATGGTGAGAGAAGTAGCTGAAAAAGTGCAACTCATCCAGCAAAGGCTTAAGGCAGCTCAGAATCGGCAGAAAAGTTATGCTGACACTCGAAGGAAAGACTTAGAATTCTAGGTTAGGGAGTTTGTCTATCTTAAGATCTCACCTAAAAAGGGAGTGATCAAATTTGGAACATCCGGGAAGTTGAAGCCAAGATTAATTGGACCATTTCCAATTCTGTATCAAATAGGAAGTTGTGCATATAGATTAGCATTACCACCTAGCCTTGATGGTGTACACAATGTCTTTCATGTGTCAATGCTAAAGACGTATGTACAAGATGAGAATCACATTATCACAAATTTTGCAGACTTAAAGCTGCAATCGAATTTAAATTACGAGGAAAAACCGATTCGCATCTGGCAAAGGAAACAAAGACATTCTGTAATAACGAGATCCCTTTAGTAAAGGTGTTGGGGAGAAATCAGGGATCAGTAGAAGCTAAATGGGAGACTGAACAGGCAATGGCCAGGAAATACCCTAGCCTATTTGTAGCTTAAAAATCCTTGTAATTGTTGTAACATGAATCGATACCGGAGATGTATTGAATATTGGCTGTTCTATTCATGCTATGATATTTCATGGACGAAATAATTCTAAATTGGGGAGATTGTAAAGACCCGGAAAAGAATAATAATAATAATAATAATAATGATGATAATGTTCGACGCGGTGGGATCGAACGTGAGGAATTTTAATTTTTTTCATTTAAAATAATTGTCTTTAGCTAGTTAAATATGACTAACCCGTTTAACCAGTTAAGTAAACCATCGCAATTAACCGTTTAAACTAGTTAAGTGAAACGTATTTGGCTACCCAATTGCCCAGTTAAAGGAATTATGGTGAAGGGGTGCTTCCACGTACCCTAGCCGTATTTTATTTCATTATAAAAAGGGGGTGAAAGGGGGGGGATCACCCTCATTTCTTCCTTCGGATTAGCGCCATCTTCCTCCTTGCTTGGGTATTTTTCCTTTCTCCTTCTTCTTAGTAATTTACATGCATACATATTTATAAGTGATAATAAGCTTGATAATTATGGAACTAAAGTCTCTAATCAACAAAAAAAGAAATGAAGTAAACAAGAAATAAAACTCGAAGTTGTCCATGATGAACTATCGGAGTTTGGTAAAGGTGGGCGACCGTAGGAAGAAATCCAGTCGGCGTGGGCAGCAATCGGAGTCCAATCGGGTTGGGAAGGAGCTCTGGAGGGTTGAGGGTACCTAATTGTACATCAAATCAGAGCAGTGACGCTCATATAATTAGTTAAAGAATATACCAAAAATAGTAATTAAATTCCTGGTTATAAATTAATAATTAGTTTATTAATTGTCAAGGGAGAATTATGATTCAGATAATTAACTAAAAATGTGAAAATGACTTAAAGGAGTATGTGACATGAATAATTTATTATCTCAATAGAATTATGGAAGATGAAATATTTAATATGGCATACCATTTAGTTGCATGTAGCTTCAAGCAAATAAAATTATATTAATGTCTAATTTTATACTTTCACTCAGATTAGGGTTAGTGGATCACAGCTGGACAAAATCATAAGTCAGGTACGTATAAAAGGTAGAACGTCGTATTTTCCTTGTTGGTAGCCTAGGTCGGCCTAAACCCAGATTCAACCACCATGCACCGAGTGCAACCAGGGTCAAGGAATTGACTCAGTCCAATACGGGGCCATATTGTGTATATAAACTGTGTATTATATCAAATTGTTTTGGAGCAATGATAGCCGCCCGATAAAAAGGGTACGGCCGGGGTGAGCGAGGCACATCGATACCTCCATCGAATTGGAGTGCAGTGATAGCCTCCCCATAAAAAGGCTACGATCGGGGTGTGGAGGCACTGGCACTAGAATTGGTAGTGAGAGCTTCCCTACAAACGAGGAGTAGCAATCACCGGAGTGCAGTGATAGCCTCGCCATAAAAAGGCTACGGCCAGGGTGTGCAAGGCCCTGGCACTGGAGTGCAGTGATAGCCTCCCCATAAAAAGGCTACGGCCGGGGTGTGAGAGGCACTGGCACTAGAATTGGTAGTGAGAGCTTCCGCACAAATGGGGTGTAGCAAACACCTGAGTGCTGTGATAGCCTCCTCACAAAAAGGATATGGCCGGGGTGTGTGAGGCACTTGCATTGGAGATGGCATTGGAGCCTCCCCACAAAAAAGGCTACAGGTGGGGTGTGCGGATCACTGTAGATACCTCCTCTACATTGTTTTGGAGTATAGCGGTATCGCTCCACTGCATATTAAAATGAACATAGGGAACTAGTGGAATGTACTTAGCTTGTTTTGTCTATTATACTACTTAGTGTTGTAATCACTAACGCGGAATTGCCTCCGCAGGTGTGTATATACTAAATTAGGTGGGAGAAGAGATTGACAACCAAAGCATGGAGAAGATAAATATTGGGACTCTGTTTTCATTTTTATATATAAATATGTGTGGCTACTGGGAAATGGTCCAAGACTGTGGGAACCAATTTTTATACATTGTTGTTTAATTGTTATAATTCAGCAATTTAGTAATTTGTTTAAGTAACACCTAGCCATCTAGGCCCACACTAATTAATAAAATAATTATCTAAATCATTTAAATTAATTATCTGAATCGTAATTCTCACTTGACAATTAATAAAATAATTCTTAATTTATAAAAAAATATTTAATTATTATTATTGGTATATTATTTAACTGATTTGTATTATCCTAATTTAAGGATATTACTATTACAATGATTATGTAACTGAATAAAGGTATGGTCTTTCTTTATTTCATTATTATTACACAGTTATAATTTATTAACCCATTTTCTTCCATGATAACTCGTTATTAAAATAATTACATTATTTACCCAATATCAAATTTAATATGGTAAAGGTGAGATCTTTATTTTATTAATTACTTATATCCATCCGATTTAATTTAGTCGCTTCTAATAAGCAGATTAATTGTCCACCGTTTATGATGGACGTATCTTTATTATCTATGGCAATTTTGTATAATAATTTATTAGTTTAGCCATTTTAACCCGTAACCCATTTGAATAATTATTTTTAAATATTTATTATGAGTTCGTCTTATTCTTATCTCGAACCAGGTCCGACTTTGCCATCTTCTTCTTCCCAACATCTGCCATCTTCTTCTTCCCAACATCCCTTCTTTTCTCAAAGGTCCATCTTTGCACTAAAACCAGCCCAGGCCTCTTCTCTTTCAAGCCACAAAACCAGACCACAACTCCATCCACTACAACCTTCCCCAGCAACCTAATTGGAAGCCCAAAATCCAAGCTTTACAGCAGCTCCCATTGGTGACCCTATCTTGTACCATTCATGGCGACCCTGACCTGCACCACCCAGAGTGACCCTGACCAGCACCACCCAAGGCGAGCCCGACCAGCACCATCCAAGGTGACCCTGACCAGCAACATCCAAGGTGACAACAGACATTGTGAGCTTACACGACATAAGCCTTGGTCGGCGAACTGGTATAGGTGTCTGGAAACTTGACCGTGTTGTCCATCGTCCAACCCTCATGCATAGCACTCCTAACATGCTAGAGACGGAAACTAATTGCATAGCATGGGACCCTCATGCATAGCACTCCTATCATGAATTGCTGCAACAGCCGTAATATACATTCCTGGACGAAATTTCCAGTTTTCAGTTTATTCCCTTATCTTCCTTGTTGATTTGAGATTTTAATTCCATGATTAGCAAGTTTATTATCAATTCGACAAATGCATGCATGAAAATTTAAGAAGAAGCAAAGAGGTAAATACTCAAGCAAGGAGGAAGTCGGTGCCCGTCAGAAGGAGAAATGAGAATGACGCCCCCCCCCCCCCTTACCCCTTATATAATGAAATGACGGCTAGGATACGTGAAAACACCCTTCCCCTGTATTTCACTTAACCAAGTAACCGGGTAAATGATACGTTTCACTTAATCTGTTACATGATAACTAACCGGGTAAAGAATTCCTTCCACTTAAGAGGATAAATATTAATTGACAGTTAGAGATTATAATATAAATGGTAATAATAATTCTCCAACGACCGATCTTACCGCGTCGATTTTTTTTTTCCTAGTCTTTACATATTTACTTTTTTACTTTTACTTATTTTCCAAGTGTTTTGACGTGTATTTAATAATGTTTTTCATTCTCATGAAACCCAGAAGCTTGTTTCGATCTATTTTCTCTATCGAGTTGTACCAACCGACAACTTTAAACATGATACGACTCGATCGCAACATTTCAGATTCGGCACTTAAGTGAACTAGAATTGGGGTGTTGCACATAACAATTGTTACTTACATGTTTTTATCAAACATGTAGGTGATGATCATGAGTGTAACGACCCGCCATTTTTCACAATATTGTGGGCCTCGCCAGCCAGGTGTTACTCAAAATTTAAGAAACCAACCCTGTAATGACCAGCCCTAACTGGACCGGGTGTTACTTAATATCTTACATGAATAATAATAACGTAAATAAGTCTAGCATTTCTAACTTAACAAAAAGTCAAATGTATCATATGGCAATGTATGAAATATCTATCCCAGAGTCTCGGACCGTTTCCCACAACCACGTTTATAACTCAAATAAAATAAAAAGGAAGTCCGCTTATTATTTGTTCGCCACCTAAGTTGGTTGAAGAACAACCCGGTCATCTCTTAGTCTTTAGTTCTAGCTGCTAACCTGGAAAGGCAATTCCGTGTTAGAGATTAAAACACTAAGCCGTATAATTAAATAAAACAAGTCCATAAATTCCCTATCACTATCTATATTATTGGCTATTAGGTCCATTGCAATAGGTCTATTATTGCCTGATGCTCAGTCCACCATATCCATTAGTTGGCTAGCAAGTCCAATCTGCCATGCCCATCTATTGACTGATGGGTCAGTCCATCATGTCCATTACCGCCTGGCGAGTCCAATCCGCCATGTCTGTTATCGGCTGGTGAGTCCAATCCACCATCTCCGTAATTGGCTGGCGAGTCCAATCCGCATTCTCCAATTTAGTTGTTGATGAGTCAATCCATCACGTTCATTAGTTCGTTGGCGAGTCCAATCCGCCAGTCCAACTATTGGCTAATGGGTTGGTCCATCATGTCCATTACCGGTTGGCGAGTCCAATCCGCCATGTCCGTTATCGGCTGGTGAGTCCAATCCTCCATGTCTGTAATTGGTTGGCGAGTCCAATCCGCCATGTCCAATTTATTGGCAGATGAGTCAGTCCATGACGTCCATTACTTAGCTAGCGAGTCCAATCCGCCATGTCCATCTATTGGCTGATGGGTTAGTCCATCATGTCCATTACTAGCTGGCA
>JAVDBV010085610.1:0-16263 GCA_032619315.1 Piper longum | reverse complement strand
ATTGACAAAAAGCTCGGATCGAGACCGTCCAAAGTTAAAACCGACTCGAGTCCTAAAAGTGACTTTATAGGCAGGAATCGAGACAAAAAGGCTAAATGCGCCTCAAACCCTAAACTCAATTAGATGAAAAATCTCCGACTTAAATCAAGCTAGGCTCACAAGGACAATCCGATGATCCGACATCCCTATGATGTATGCTAATTAGATATACTAAAAATCCCAAACGAAAATTAAATACTACAATAGCCTAAATCTAGGCTGACTAACTCATAAATATTATTTGTATATTTCATATATACACTGATAACTTGTGACTTGTTGTAGCCTAACAAAATATATCATCTAGATGTCATACGTACTCCCACCTTAACAAGAATAAACGACCATATGGGCTCATACTTATAGTCTAAAAACTAGTCAGGCTCGATCTTGCTCGAATCGATCTATTAAAGACTTTTCTTTGGTAGCATCACCAATGATAAAGCTTATAAGGAAGGGAGTCAAATTCGAATAGAGTAGTAAGTGTGAGGAGAGTTTCCAATCTTTGAAGAAGAGTCTAACTGTTACACTAGTCTTTACCCTACCAAATAGTAATGAAGGATTCGTGATTTTCAATGATGCATCTCTATTAGGTTTAGGATGCGTCTTTATGCAAGGAGGTAAAGTGGTGACTTACACCTCTCGTCAATTAAAGATTCACGAACAAAATTATGTAACACATGACTTAGAAATGGCCGCAATTATTTTTTTGCTGTGAAGATTTGGAGACACTACTTGTGTGGAGCCCAATTTGAAGTTTTCACTGACTACCAGAGTGAAGTATATCTTCACCCAAAATGACCTTAACCTTCAACAAAGGTTGAATAGAATATTTGAAGGACTACGACTTCCAAATCTTATACTACCCAGGGAAAGCGAACGTTGTAGCAGACGCGTTGAGTCGGAAGGGCAAGGTGGACAAGGGTCAACAACTAGCTAGACTTTGGATTATGTCAGTAGAAGTGGTGGCTATCAACCCTCTAGAGCATTTTACTAGGTTTCCTGGCAAATCTGGTTATTTCCAATGACTTGGTTGATCATATTAAGCTAACATAAATAGATGATGAGGAGTTGAATGAAATGATGGAAAGAACCTCTGATATTATAACTGATTCCAATAGTGCGATCAAATTGAGAGGGAGGTTGTGTGTACCAAAGGATGATGCACTAAGACGGAGTATCCTAGAAGAGGCTCATCGCTCAAATTTCTCGATACACCCTAGAGTTACTAAAATGTATCAGAATTTGAAGCGAACCTACTGGTAGATTGGAATGAAGAAGGATGTTGTGGATTTTATCTCCAAGTGTCAGATTTGCCAGCTGGTCAAAGCCCAACATCAACTACAAGGTGGACTATTGCAACCTTTAGAAATACTTATTTGAAAATGGGAGTGTGTCGCTTGCAATTTTATCACAAAACTCCAAAGGACTCAGAAGAAGCATGATTCAATATGGGTGGTTGTGGACTGACTAACTAAAGCAGCTCACTTCATCCCCATAAAATCAATGAGGACGGCGGAATACCTTGTAGGATTGTACGGCGATAATATTGTTAAGTTGCATAGGATTCCAAAGGAGTTAGTCTCCGACCGAGATCCCCTATTCACCTCACATTTCTAGGAAGTTTTCCAAAAAACCATGGGGACCCAAATCAAGCTGAGTACAATATATCATCCCCAAATGTATGGTCAGAGTAAGAGGATTATTCAAACTTTAGAAGACTTGTAGAGAGCATGCATCCTTGACTGGGAGAAATACTTAGCCTTGGCAAAATTCACCTACAAGAACCCTTACCAAACCAGTATTGAGATGACATCATTTAAAGCCTTATATGGTAGGCCCTGCAGGTCTCCATCTTGTTGGTTGGAGTGTGCTGAAGCAGTTATAGTTGGGTCTGAGATGGTAAGGGAAGCAACTAAAAAGGTGAAATTTATTCAGCAAAGGCTTAAGGCAGCTCATTATCAACAAAAGAGTTATGTTGATACTCGAAGGAGGGACATAGAGTTCCAAGTTGGGGAGTTCGGTATACCCAAAAACATCTTTGACGAAGGGGGTGATCAGATTTAGAACATCAGGGAAGTTGAAGCTGAGATTCATAGGACCGTTTCCAATTCTGGATTGAGTTGGAACTTGTGCATATAGATTGGCATTGCCACCAAGCCTAATTGAGGCGTACAATGTTTTTCATGTGTCAATGCTGAAGAAATATATATGAGATGAGGAACATATAATCACGAATTTTGAAGACTTAGAACTACAATCAGATTTAACCTATGAGAAAACACATATTCACATCCTGGCAAGAGAAATAAAGACACTCAAGAACAAAAAATTCCCTTTGTAAAAGTATTGTGAAAAAATCAGGGGTCAGAAAAAAACTACATGGGAGACGGAACGGGAAATGTCAAGGAAATATTCTAGCCTATTTGTAGAATAATGTTCTTATAATTGTAGTTGATGTGGAAATTATAACGCAATTGCACATGCCAAATTAAGTAATAAAAGTAATAAGAAAATATCGCCCACAAGAAATTAGTAGTAAAAATTCTCAATTACCAAAACTAATTTAAGTAATTATACTTAAATGAAAACAAGTTCATATAGTGTTTTAATTATAAATTACGACTAAATTAATCTAAAATATAATATTTAAATAGTAAATTGACTTCGAGACGATAAACCTAAGATTTTCAATTTCACCTATTACTCTATATGATTAAAGTCATAACTTCTACTTATGAATTGCACATTTGAATCATTAACCACGGAAATTAATTATTCATAATAATCTCTCGATTTAACATAAACTTACCGCTCTCACCCAACTTTTATATCTCTTTAAAATTGTGTATGCAAAATGATACTTAAAGTGTTGCGCTTAACAATTACAAAAGACATATGAGTATATCTCTTTTTTATATGTAAATTACCTAAAATAGATAAATAAAGACTATTTTATTAAATGACAAATATAATCTTTCTATTTCTAAACAAAATTAAATCTCTAAAATAGATCTAACAATAGGTGACCAATCTAATGTTAACATTAAGAATAGAATACAATAAATGATCCAAAAACATAATCGCATAAATAAAAATTAATAACCTTTATTAATCCATGCACTATGTTTCATTGAAAATCCTAGAAAAAAAATTACTTCATAAAATATCCAACTAAACTTAAGAAATTCATATGTGATATGAAAGACATAATTTAATCACAAAGAAAATTAAATCAAAATAAGAAAAACTCTTTTCGAGAAAATTAATTCTTCTTCTAATCCAATTTCTTCGTCATTCCTTCTCGTCTTTCGTGTCGCTGCTCTGGCGTCTAGAGTTATTCTCACTTTTTTATTTAAAACCCTAATCAAGTTTATAAAGGATTCACCCAAATATTATAAGTGAGGACCACCAAGATCTTCAGAATTATTAAAAAAATCAGTTTTCCCGTTGCCAATGCTCGAGCGCTCAAAATCTAGGTGCCCAAGCACTCAACTCTCGGCCATAACACTTTCTTAACCAAAATGCTAGCACTTGAGCGCTCAAAATCCCAATGCTCTGGTATTCTGCTCTCAGCTACAATTTTCAGGTCATGCTTTTTGGCCTCGAATTTGTTCCAGATCGTCTCTAAATTCTTACACCCTGATAGAACAACATTAATTAACACTTTTTACACCAAAATTACAATGATTTCTCTCATTGTTGATAATATCTAATAAACTCTTAAACTAATAAAATTGAAGTATAAATGACTCGAAACATTACAAAAATTAACATAAAATGCAAAGAATAATAACTCTTTTACATAGTTATCACTAGTAGTGCGATCGTATGAATAAGAAATAAATAAATAAATTTTATCACATCAAAGTTCAATATCATTCACAAGTCTAACTATAACTATATAATTGGTTAATATATTGGTCTACCCCTATTGATACCAAAGAAGTAATTAATCATGATTGTCATGATGCCTGATATAATATTTCGGGGACAAAAAAATTATAAGTTGGGGAGATTGTAAAAATCGTAAAAAAAAATTAATTACATTGTTTTAAATTTTTTTTACTCGGTCTGAGAAGGATAGGGCGTAGGAAGATATGTTGGTTACGATGGGAGATTTTAGAGGAGTTGGGTAGCATGTCTATCCAATTAAATCTTTGAGATGGGAGTCTTCCCTTCCCTGGCTATCTGCTTTTCATTTTCTTTTCCTCTTCGTTATCGGAGCCGGTTTCCTCATTGTTTTGGTATCCTCCCTATCTTCTTTGTTATTTTTTATTTCCATGTTCATGCACGCAGAGTTCATGCCTAGGCGCCACTGTTTTTTTTTTATTGTTGTTGGTGGATGTCGTGATCTAGTTTGTGTCGAAAACGGGTTAATGGGGAAGGCTTGTTGTTGATAGTTTCATGCTTGGGTTTGGTTTTTTGGTGTTTTGTCAAGGTTGGGCATGCATTTCAGATGTCGTGCATGCTTACATGGCGTTGTTTTTTTTTAGTTTGTTGACGCTTTGTTGGGTTGCTCTATATGGTTTGGTATTTTCTATGCTTGATGGTTGTATAACATGGAACTGTTCATCATCAATCAAGACAAATTATACCTATACCCTTTCATTGATGTGCTGTCTTGAAATTATTTTGCCTGGATGGTGTGGGTTGTTGCGCGGGAAGGAAAGGAAAGCCCTTCTCGGCTAGGTTGCTAGTCAGGCGTCGTGCACCTTGGCGCAGGACGGTGTCCGCCTTGGCGCACTGCTCGTGAGCCTTAGATCTCAAAACCTTAGGCTTCCCTTCTTGTTCTCTTTATTTTGTTACTATTGAGACTTAATTAATGCACTCAATTCTTATTAATGTTAGTGCCAACTCATGATCTACTATCCTATTACCTTGCTGCATGATTTTTTGTTTAAGGATAGTCATACCTATTTTCTTTCTTGGTCATTCTGCTTTTATTTTTTTCTGTGCGTTGTTGATATGTGGATTAAACGAATGGCTATACTTAGCGTTTACTAGTAATATAACTAATTTCATCATTTGTACTAATTAATATTACTATTATTATTATTATATTGATTATTGGTTATGGTTGCTAAGCTAATTAATTATTGTACTAAATCGTCACGAGTAACATAATTTTATTTTTCAATATATGTTGGAACAAATTTATGGTTTATATATATATATATATATATATATATATATATATATTATATAAATTGTTGTTATCTGTAACACCCCAAAAATAACTTGGGTATTTTGTCTCGAAATAAATCTTAAATATTATTAAATTAAGGCAATTTAATAATATTTATAGATTCTTAATTATATGTTTTATGGATTGACTTTTCATGTTTCGAATGTGGAGTATGTATGTATTTATGACTTATGACTTCTCATGTTTCGAGTAGGTAATTATGATTTATGGCTTTTCATGTTTCAAATGTGTATTGATGACTTATGACCTTTCATGCTCGTTTTTATGTATATATAAGCATATCTTTCTCAACATAGAGGAGGAAGCTTCGGTGTGTGATGTGTGTTTTCGGTAATATGAGTATGTGTGCCTTTTTGTTTGATATGAGCATTATTTTTGAATGTGTTATGTGTGCTCTCTGATTGTACTCGTATGTTTGTGATTTTCAATAACCGTACTCCACAAGCGGGCATGTGTCAGTCGAAGCCGCCAACAACCATGCTACGCAAGTGGCATGTGCCAGTTGTAAGCCGAAAACCCGACAACCATATGTGCCAGTTGAAACCGCTGACAACTATATGTGTCAGTCCTCCGACAACCATATATGCCAGTTGTAAGCCGAAAATCTGACAACCATGTTCATAAGTGGGTATGGAAGATAATGAATGAGAAAGTGAATGAGAAAGTGATACGATGAGGCATGTTACCGTCAACCAGATTCTGATGCATGTATGTATGTATGTATGTTTGTCTATGTATGTATGTATTAATTGACTATGTATGTATGTATGTTTATGTCAATGTATGTATGTTGTCTAAATGATTTTTGTTGGGTTGACTAATTATGTATGTATTGCGGTTGATTATTGAGTGGTTATGATTGTTCTTTTGAAATTACTTTCGTTAAGTAGTAGTTAAATACCGGGTACGGTGAATTGACTCATCGGCTAATAGAACTACATCGAGTTTGATCCCGACATGGGTATGTAGGCCAATCAAAATTGTTTGATTTCAGCTCATCTAAGATAGAATAAAAGTAGGATAGTCAGTTTAGTAGTAGTTAAATTATGTTTAACTACTAAGATTTTTGGGATGTTACATTATCAATTAATTAATGAATTATATATTAAATTATTTATACCATTGCTATGATTAATTTAGATTATTAAAGAAATGTACTTTGTTGATCTAAGTAGTTAATACGTGAACATAACCGGGATGATTAAATTGATAATCAATGTACGGCTACAAATAATCACGATTGGGTTAAATAAATTGGGTAAATCTATGAGTAATATAATTATTGTAGTGATTAATTGTTGATAATTAATTTGGGTACTAAAAGTTAATATAAGGAATTAGTAAATAGTTAATAAATTATTATAGGTATACCCAAGCTTTTATAAGCATCTAGTACTCACTAAATTGCTATTAATAATAATAGTGATTAAATATTAAAATTGTAAACTTAACCGTCATGATCGTTAGTTAGGTAATTATCTTCTTAAAGGAAAATATACTAATAATAGTAATTAAATACTTGTTTGTAAGTAATAATTATTTTATCATTAGTTAAGTGTGAATTGAGATTTAAATAATTAATTTAAAATGTAAAATATGGCTTAATGATTACGTCACATAAATAATTAATTATCCCACTAGACTTGTTGTAAATGTTGAGAATTTGAAGTTTAATATTGTTTGAATGCTGCATGCTTTGTGTTGTCAAGTTGTAATCACGATATACTTAAGTCTTACTAGAATACAATTATACTTTTGTATAATTTTATTTTTTCTCGTTCAGATTAGGATCGTCGATCGTTGTTGTTAGTTCACTTGTGAACTATCCAGGTCCGTATAATTATTTGAAATATTGTATTTTCCCTTTTTGGCAGCCATGATCGGCCTGAGCCCAGATTTGACCATCATGCACCGAGTGCAACCGAGGCTAATAAATTGACTTAGTTTAACATGAGGCTGCACTTTTAAAATTACTTGAAGATAAAATATCTGGCCTCATGCCGAAAGGGGTGACAGGATGTAGTGTTGTAAGGCAACTCATTATGCACTTATGATATCAAGAAGGTGAGTCAATGACAAATATCGTTAACTACAAAACATGAGTCACGTGGGGCATGTGCACATGTATAGGATTGTAGTTGGATGGCGCGGTCACCCCTCCTCGAATAATTAGAGCTTGACATATGCTTATAGCTACTAAAAGTCTCAAAAAATAATGATAAAGATTATATTGACTTATTTCATTTAATTATGTGACTTAGTAATTTTATCACTAACGCAATTTTGTGAGCGGTGGTAATCAAGTTTTATCAGCTTTCCTCTTCGGAAGGCATCTACAACCTAGGTCGCTCACCCCTTCTAAATTATTGTATTGTATTGTATGCTGAAAGTATTATAGCTTTCAATTTAAAATTCAAACAAGTTTTTTTTTTAAAAAAAAATTGCCATTATTATTTCTAAAAAAAAGTTCCGCAAAATATTATTCTAAAGTTAATATCCAATGAACACATTTTTGCGTGTTATTAAGTTAATATTTCCATGGGGTGTTACATGATGCGTTTAGCTAACTTTATGATTGTTTTATTTTTTTGTCCCAAGTCATACAATATAAAAAGTAATAATTGTTATGCGCAGTCGGGGGATTTCATTTTTTTTTATGACTTAAGTATGTGTCATGCTTATGTAATAAAAGATAAATAGATATCAGCCTGAATTAGATGCGGCAATCAATGAACTAAAGAAATAAAAAATGAATTAAATCCTTTTCACATTCGGCAGACGCAGCTAGTCATCCTAAGTAAGGTCATATCAAAACCAAAAAATAAAAAAATAGGACATGTCGGCGATGGGTTGTCAAACCTCAACATGTTCGTTCCATCAGATACTTATAAAGTAAGAAAACCCCAACCACATACCGGTCAAAGGTGGTTCAAAAAAAAAAAAGAAGAGATGCTGTTCAAGGGCATTTTTGGGAATCAATAATAACTCATCTAATTAGCCGACCTGTGTCATGGTTCTGAGTCCTGACTCGGACTTGTAAAACAGTAATTATATATTTATGTTTTTTCCCAATATTTTTTATGTTTAATTGCATGACAATAATTCATAAATCATACTTGGTAAGACAAGAGGTTTCAAATACGGTTATTTAATTTAAAGTAGATGTTATTATAGTAATTATGCTTTTACAAGTTATAAGCCTTCGACTAACTCAAGTCTTAATGTAGGCTTTGAATTTATTAAGCTCTGATTAGAGATGAAGATAACGTTTGGCACTTTGGCTAGAGGTGACTACCGTCCTTGAAATGTTGTTTTTAATTGACGTCTAAAATGTTTATAATTGAATTTAGATCAATTCAATTTTATCGAGTTATAGAAAACACGTATTATTTCATTTGGTTGTCCACCCTAATGGCCAAATCAATGGATTTAGTAATATTAATGGTAGTGAAATAGTTTATATTCGTTTGTGAGAGAGAAATGATCCATTTTAAATAAAATAAATTGAATATAACAAATAATAGTTAGTTTATTTTAACAAAGTAGCTATAACAAATATTTTAAATTACGTGTAGAAATTTATATTAAACGTGATAACTTTTTTGCTCAAAAAAATGAACACTATTTATTTAGTATTTAGGTTGGAAAAAAATGTTAGCCACTTGCTTACCTTAAAACATTCGGAATAGTTTAGGTTATGTAAATAATTTATTTTTAACCTTTTTTTTATTTTTTTATCTATTTAAGTTTCCTCATTTTAGCATGAAAAAAAATGAAAAATTAGATAAATATAATTTGTGTCAAAAATATTAATCTGTCATTAAATATATATATATATATATATATTAAAAATATTTTGTAGTAAGATATTCATTAGACTTCTTCCAAGCATTCATTTTGGAGTTTTCATTAGAACAACAGATTTATTATATTAAAAGGAAGTATTTTATTAAGAAATTTTACACCTCGTATTTACATCATATTTTAAAAGAAATTGTACATTTTATCAATGTTTATGGCAACTATATATATATAATAAACTAATAATTAATGTAAAATATATAGATTTATTGTAAAAATATTTATTTATTTTTAGGATATTTTACCATAAGATAAAAGAAATGTTTCATACTAACTTAAGGAGTTATTCCTTAGAATTTTCATCTCATTAAATTTTTATTAAAACTATATTAAATAAAAGGAAGAAATTTATTTGAGATAAGATCTTTTATCTCATATTTATGTTTAATTAAATCTCTATAAATTATAATTAAAAAAGATCATACGTTAAGAAACTTAAGTAATTCATCTTTTTAAGCATAAGTTGTGCGATGCGCATCGTGGTTAGGGTTAAAAACGTCAACGGTAGCTACCACCCTTGACCCTACACACCACTGGAGTTTCGAATGCCCTTTTTGGGGACAATTTTAGCCCTCACATCATCAACCCTTTTTTAGCATCAATCAAAATAAAATAATAAATAAAAATAAAGAGTTTGAAATATTTAGTAGACCTAAATGATATCAGGGTGGCTCCACCGCGGGCCATCACTGCACACCACATTGCCTATCCTGGTTGGAATAAAACGGCGGAAGAAAAATCAGTAGGTTAGTACACAAACTCTCACTATCTATCTATCTATCTATCTATATATATATATATATATATAATTATATCAAATATTATCTATTTAATTATAATTAATAAAATTTATGAAATATAATTATAAATTACGGTTATTTTTTTAAAATTCCACTAGTTGACAAAATTTAAATGAACAAAAACCGTGCCATCGATGCATGATGCTATACGGCAGATCCTGTCCCATATATGTCATATAAATTGGAAACCACCCCATCTCGGCAATTCCATCGGTGCCTTCCTCCCTCCGCCACTTTCAAACCTTCCGTCCCATCCCAAACCCCCCTTCAAAATCTCCCATCTTCGCCTCTTCTAATTCTCCGCATCTCTCTCGTTTCTAGTGCGTTCTTTTTTTCTCCTCCCCTCTGTCCATATCCACATTGTTGTTGCTGATATTGTGCGTCCGGGTATCGTCTAAGTCTCTCCTTGTTCTTGAAATATTGTTTCCCCTATCTTTGTATCTGGTTGTTTGTATCTGAAATGAACAGATCTGGATTTGTCCAGCTCGGAAATGCTGCTGTTGGCTTCCCCTTCCGGATCTTAGTTAATTTTCTATTATTTATAATCTTTTTAGCGCTAGGGGGACTCTTGTTTCGATGGATTAAGTTATAATTGGCAGGGATCTGGATTGAAGGCGTTGCTCTGATTATTTTTCGCTGTGTGGTGTTGCTGCATTTATTCATTTTTCTTTCTGTGAAGATCTGTACGGATCACCTTGCCGTCGTTTATGTGGTGTAAATGGCACGATTTGAATCTATTAAATACGAGTTCATTTGTTTGTTCAGAAATCAAATAGCAGCAGATCTTTTGTTTGTGCTTGATATTGGACGTGCAGATGTAGTACTTTCTGATTATAACGCTGTAGGGGTCTGGATCATTTGGGAAAATTGAGAATTACCACTGAAAATCCATCCCAAATTTCTAATGTTGTAGATGATTCCAGTTGTCTCTCTTTATATTATTTTGTGTGTGTTAATGAGTTTGAAACTTTTTTATATGTATATAAATATATATTTTTTTAAAATAAAAAATTTGTTGTCATTTTCTGCAGATCCTTGCTGCATTGTAATCAGTTATATGTTGTTATAAATGGCTTTAGGAAAAAATCCACGTATGGATGGTAGGAGACCTTCGTCGTCCTACTGTTCCACGTTAACAATTGTTGCATTTGTGGCCCTCTGTTTGGTTGGGGTATGGATGATGACATCCTCAGCTGTGGTTCCAGTGCAAAATGTTGACGTTACACCTTCAGAAACTAATTCCGAGGTGAAACAACAAATTGTGGATGAACAATCTCGAAAATTTGAGGATAGCTCGGGTGACCTGCCTGATGATGCTAAAAAAGGAGATGTTGACTCTGTTAAAAGACCAATTCAGGATGATGCAACATCTAAATCAAATGAAAAGCCTGAGCAACCTGCTGATGGTGAAAATCAGGTAGAAAATTTTCAAGAAAAGACTCCTTCCAAAGAGGCTGAAGATGTTAAAAATTTTTCTGGAGAAACTCTAAAGACTGAGGCATCTGAGGGAGAGGAGAACGGTGAAGGTAGGGAGGAATCTGATGAAAGTGAAAGCAAACAGGATAATGAAAAGGACTCCGAGGGTGAAAAACAGTCTGATTCAAAGGAAACTGAGAGCGAGAAACAGTCTGAGGAAAAGGAATCTGCTGGTGAGAAGCAGGTTGAAGAAAATGAGTTGGACGAACAAAAGTTAAATGAGAAAGAATCTGACGGTGATAGTAAGTCGGAGGAGAAGGAAGCTGGGGCAGATAAAAAGGAGTCTGGGGATGAGAAGGAATCGAGTGATCAGGAATCTGAATCCAAGAAAAAGTCAGAATCTGATGGAAACCTGAACGGAACAGGGAAAGATGAGGATAAAAAAGAGGGAAGTGCCAGCGATGAGAAAAATGAAGTCTTCCCTGATGGTGCCCAATCAGAGATATTAAATGAAACTTCAACCCAAAATGGAGCCTTTTCAACACAAGCTGCGGAGTCAAAAAATGAAAAGGATTCACGAGAGGCTTCAAAGTCTGATGTAAATAATTCTGCTGCTAGTAAATATAGATGGAAACTTTGCAACGTTGCTGCTGGACCTGATTATATCCCCTGTCTCGACAACGAAGAAGCCATTAAGAAACTACGAAGCACAAAGCATTATGAACACCGGGAACGACATTGCCCTGAAGAAGGTCCGACTTGTCTAGTTCCTCTTCCTGAAGGATATAAAAGTCCAGTTAAGTGGCCGAATAGCAGGGACAAGGTAAATTTTATTCTAATACTGTCATGCACTTCATATAGACCATATCAATATGTTTTAACTGGCTATCAGCTCATATTGCCTACACACTTAAGCGGAAAGGTGCAATGAAATTATAACTTCATCTCAGTTCCACTCTTTTGAGTTTGCAATAGGATTAGACATCAAAAATTGTATCTTGGTCCCATGCATGATTCTATTTCTTCAAACTCATGGGAAAAGAATCAAATGGTGACAAAATCTCATCAACCCTACCCTAGCTAGAATACGTTGTAGATTATGATGATGCAACATGTTATTTCCTGCACATCTTGTGCTTTTATATTTCCCATACCATGATTACATGATACTGATATAACATATTATGTACTGCAGATCTGGTACTTTAATGTTCCTCATACCAAGCTTGCTGTGGTCAAAGGACATCAAAATTGGGTCAAAGTCTCTGGGGAATACCTAACTTTTCCTGGTGGGGGGACACAGTTTAAGCACGGTGCTCTGCATTATATTGATTTTCTCCAGGAGGTTGGCTATTCTATGAGATTGTGCCATGTATCTGGCTTTTAATTTTGGGACTTGTTTCTCAAGAAAATCAAGAACATAGCTTGCGTGCAATTATTTTGTGTTAGATTCTGATTTACTCCAACTTATTTGAACTCAAAACTTTTGTGATGACTGTACAGGCTGTGCCAGATATTGATTGGGGAAAACGAAGTCGGATAGTGTTGGATGTTGGTTGCGGGGTTGCTAGCTTTGGTGGCTATCTTTTTGATAAAGATGTTCTCGCAATGTCCTTTGCTCCCAAGGACGAACACGAAGCACAAGTCCAATTTGCTCTGGAAAGGGGAATACCTGCCATTTCTGCTGTAATGGGAACCAAAAGATTACCATATCCGAGCATGGTTTTTGACGTTGTACATTGTGCTCGTTGTCGAGTCCCATGGCATATTGAAGGTACATCTTTCATTATCTATTCTTCTTGTAGGTTTTCTCTACCCAATATTAGTGCTAATATGATGTGCAAATGATGATGTTTTGGTGAAGGAATTGAATTTTACAATTTTGTCGTCCTGAAATATAGAACTTACAGCAAGATTGCCCTTTGCAGGTGGTAAGCTTTTGTTGGAATTGAACCGTGTTCTGAGACCTGGTGGCTATTTTGTATGGTCTGCCACACCAGTATATCAGAAATTAGAAGAGGATGTTCAGATTTGGAAAGGTAAAACCCGTTTTAGCTGTCAACATCATGTTCTTTTATTTGTGCTTGTATATTTTCAAAAATAAAAATTTTATATTCTTGAAAAAAATGTGTTCTTGTTGCCTTGTGCATTGGTGCAGAAATGACTAAGCTTACAAAAGCTATGTGCTGGGACTTGGTGACAATTAAGAAGGATGCTGTGAATCAAGTGGGTGCAGCAATATACAAAAAGCCTTCTTCCAACAGTTGTTACGAGCAGAGAGCTGAAAATAGTCCTCCCCTCTGCTCTGATGTCGATGATCCAAATGCAGCCTGGTACTGAAATGCTAACTATTTTGTTTTGTGTCTATTGGTATTAAAAAACTTCAGTTTTTGATGGAAGAGGAATATGTTTGCATCTGCAGGAATGTTCCACTTCAGGCGTGCATCCATAGAGTACCGGATGCAGAGAGTATACGTGGGTCGAAATGGCCTGAAATTTGGCCAAAGCGGGTGGAAAAAGTACCATACTGGTTGAATGATTCCCAGGTGGGAGTTTATGGAAAGCCTGCCCCTGAGGATTTCATGTCTGACTATCAGCACTGGAAGCATGTCATTACAAAGTCTTATTTGAATGGGATGGGTTTCAGTTGGGAGAAAGTGAGAAATGTGATGGACATGAGATCTGTCTATGGAGGGTGTGTATCTCTTAACTTCTGCTCCTTTTCGACTTTCCAGTTCTTTATTTTGCAGATTTTCATTAAGGTAGTTGTGGTATATAAACATTTGTATTTGTGTAGATTTGCTGCGGCTTTGAAAGAAATGAATATGTGGGTCATGAATGTGGTATCTGTCGATGCACCAGACACACTCCCTATTATCTACGAAAGAGGCCTTTTGGGAATGTATCATGATTGGTGTGAGTCTTTCAGCACGTATCCGAGGACGTATGATCTTCTCCATGCTGACCATCTCTTCTCCAAAATTACAAAAAGGTCAGTTACACATAGCATAGAACCTCAATATGTAAATTTAGATAGAATTTTCAATATGTAAGCATAATCTTCTCATTGAATAGCTTTAGCGAAAAAATCTATGCATTATCTTCTCATTCAATTGGTAGGTTATGCTTACTATATTTTTTCCTTCTTCTGGTCTAAAGCCAGTTCTCAATTTTTGCTCTTTATGTTTCTATCTACTCGAGGAGTTGCATTATAACTCTTCAAACATTGGTCCACTCTTCCTGTGAATTTTTGATGTCTCATCATGGTTACGAGGTTTATGCATGCATATATTTTTTACAACAGCACGTAGCAGAAGATGTGTGTGTATACGCATATAGGCACAAAGGCAGAAAATTTTGAATTCTCCAAATCCATTCAATATTTAACGCAACTTGATGCTAGGAGCTTGTTGAAAGCTGTCTTTTGGGCAAAATACACCATCTCTGAAAATGATATATACTGACTCGTACCATTCACATTTTGCTGCAGGTGTAAGCTGACTTCGGTGTTTGCAGAGGTTGATCGAATTTTGAGGCCAGAAGGGAAGTTAATAGTACGCGACAAAGTTGATATCATCAATGAAATAGAGAGCATGGCAAAATCTCTTCAATGGGAGGTTCGCCTAACTTATTCCAAGAATAAGGAAGGGCTTTTGTGTGTCCAGAAGAGCTTCTGGCGACCACAGGAGATTGAATCAACCCCAGATTCGACTAATAATATGGCTTGAAACAAGCCACCATTTTTTATCCCTTTAGATATACCTCGTTCCGTAGCAGGCTTTCCTGTTGTTGGGATTACACTCCCTTGTGGCTTCTCGGTGTATTGTTTAATTCTATTTGTGGCATTCTGCAATGCCGGAGGTCCAATTTTTTTGTTTGTATCAGAAGGAAAGGCGAGTTCGTTGTAATACTACACAAAATACAAATTTTGTAACAGGTAAATCCAAGTGCTTCTGAATGCTGTAGGCTCCAAGTGAATTGATATTCTCGGAATATTAATTCTGTGACGTTCATCACTTTCTTGACATCGGCGCCAAAACCATCTAATCCCACCCAACCATTAAAAAATGAGTGAATGTATCAGCTCTGAGTCAGACTTCTTAAACTGGACTTCTCAAGCTTACTCGTAAGATTACGTAATCTTATCCAATACGAACCCATATTTGAACAAGAATAGCATCAGAAGGAAATAAATAATAAAACAATGCACAGAATTAACAAGGTTTATGTATGCATATAAAAGAAAACAGGGGTTAAATAAATTAGATTTTTTTTCTAAAGACAAGGATTTTATCAATCTGAAAATGTAATAAAAGACGGAGTAGAGACAGAGATTGAAGGGGAAGGACCAAATGCTAAGACACACCTCTTCCATCTTCTTCTTCTTAACCCCCATGGCTCTGCAACAAACCCTCCCACTTCCCCGCCCATTTCCAGTAAGGCCAAGAAGAAGGCCCGCCGCGAAGCCCCCGACTACGTCCTCCGCTGCAAGCTCAACCTCTGCTCCAAGTGTATGTGTTGGTCTCTTTCCTTTTGAGAAATATGTAATTTTTCATTGAGCTTTACTAGTTTGATGGAAGATTTTTTATTTTTTGAACCTTATGTACTATATGATATAGGTGAAAAATGTAGTTGCAGATATAAAGGATGCAATTTAGAAATTTTAAATATTTGAAGTCCAAACAATTGGGCCCTTCGGGCCCCAAAAATGACTTGCAACAGGTTTATGGGCTTCTCTTAATCCAAAAGTTAGCTTAAGAATTAAGGCTTTCCCATTAGCCTATATACAAGTCACCGCTTGCCTCCAAATGGGATGTGGGATTAACCAAACAATTCTCCCCTTCACACATCACAACACCCGAATCATCTCCCCCTCACCACATGCGGAGCCAACATGTCTTGGTGAGGTTCCAAATGACACCAATTCGGGCCAACTTC